>JAODAL010040289.1:0-37045 GCA_025379985.1 Phyllomedusa bahiana
AAATCTCTAAAAACTGCAGCATCTTACAGAAAAAGGGACACAGCGCGGAAACGCAGGTCGCCACTGGTTTGTGCTGCCCTCAGCAATGGGGCATAACCTATGTGACGGGTTCCTTTTAAGTAAATGTTTTATTTAAGGGAATCCGCACCGTGTGAGATTTACAAGAATAATACTCCTGGGGCACAGTAGAACGGGGGGCTGCACCAAAATCGGGGCGTCTTCTCAGCCCAAAAAAAATAGCGCAGCCCTCTCACTGTGTTTGTAACCAGGCGCACTCCAGTACAGACACTTTAAACAGATGCCCGCAGCACTTTGTAATGCGCCTGAATCGGGGGGCGGCGGGAACTGTCGCACACAAACGATTTCCTACAGATTTATGATGTGGGACGGCAAAACTGGGGCGAATTACTGCGGGAACAGGTAGAGCACTTTACAAGGGTTTACCTGACAGAATGTCGCTTTGTAGCTAGAAAGTGCTAATCTATGACCTGCAGTAGAATAGGTTCATAGATTCAGGCGCATTCAACGCTACTAATGCGAGATAAATGACGTCTGGGCTCCAAAAATCATACATGTCGCCCTTTTGGTGTCGTGCGGGGGAGGGTAAGAATCATCCTGTTCTCTCATTCCACAGCTGCAAGTCTAACCCACGGTGGGTCTCAGAATTTTTGCTTCCCCAGTCCAACAAAACTGCAGTCCGGGGCGACCCCACTTGTCTTTTTCATGTCCTAAAACCCCGCACCTCCGGATACGGTTTGAAAGAGCACTCTACTCTGGATGTGGGTAATTTGGTTTCCTGATGATACAAAAAATGGTAAGAAAAACATTTGTTCCTTTCTTGATCTGTCACCATTGACACATTTTGCACATTTCTCAATACGTCCCCCCAATACATGCTTTAGCGTGGACGTCCGTGACGAAAATTAAACGATATCCAAAAAACCCAAAATTTAGAATGTCTAAAAGGGATGTATTCCATTCTCACTTTTTCATATCTCTCCTTTTTCATATCTCTCTCTCTCATATTCCCCCTCTCCAAACTCTCTCCTCTCTATCTCTCCTCTCATTCTCCTCTCTCTATCCTCTCTCAATCTAACCTCTCTATTCTTATCCTCTCTCAACAACTCTCTCTCAAATCTACCTCTTCAATCTCTCTCTCTCTCTATCTCTCCTCATATCCCTCTCTCTCCAAATTTTCTCTCTCATATCTCCAATCTCCTCTCCTCATATCTCTCTCTCCTCATATCTCTCTCTCTCATATCTCTCTCATATCTCTCTCTCTCATATCTCTCTCTCTCTCTAACTCCTCCTCTCCCAATCTCTCCTCTCTCCCCATATCTATCCCCTCTCTCTACTATCTCCCCTCACATATCTCTCTCTCAATCTATCCTCCTATATCTACTCTCTCTCATATCTACTCCCTTCATATCTATCTCTCTCTCATAATTTTTCTCTCCTCAAATCTCTCTCTCTTCAATCTCCTCTCCTCAATCTCCCCCTCTTCATACCTCTCTCTCAACCTCTCTCTCTCTCTCTCATACCTCTCCCTCATATCTCTCTCTCTCAAATCTCTCTCTCTCCATATCCTCTCTCTCTCTCAACTCTCTCTCTCTCTCTATCTCTCCTCTCATATCTCTCCTCCTCTCCCTCTCTACCTCTCTCATATCCTCTCTCTCTCTCATATTCTCTCTCTCCCTTTTCATACCTCTTCTCCTCATTTCTCTCTCTCTCTCTCATATCTCTCTCTCTCTCTCTCATACTCTCTCTCTCTCTCTTTATATCTCTCTCTCTCTTTATATCTCTCTCTCTCATATCTCTTTTTCTCTCATACTCTTCATAAAACTCTCTCTCTCTCATCTCTCCTTTTCCTCTCTCTCTCTCTTTTTCTCTCTCTCTCCTCAAAAATTCTCTCTCCTTTCTCTCCTTTTAAACCCCTCTCTCTCTCCCCTCTCTTTATATCCTCTCCCTCTTTTCTCTCCTCTCTTAAAAATCTTTTCTTCTCTCTCATATCCCCTCTTTTCTCTTCCTCATATCTCTCCCCTCTTCAAAATCTCTCTTTCCCCCCTCATATTTTTTTCTCTCTCTCCTTCTTTCTTCTCCTCTTTTCTCTCCCCTCTCTATCCTTTCTCCTCCCTTCCCTTCCCCTCTTTCTTTTTCTCTCTCATAATTCCCTCTCTCTCATCATATCTATCTATATTCCCCATAATCTCATATCGTTTTGATAATAAGATATAGAGAAAATGTAGAGGGGATATGAAAGAGTGAGAGGAAAATGAGAGAGTGGGGAAAATATGAGAGAGTGGGGAGATATGGAAAAAGAGAGATACCCCGTTTTCCCCAAAAAAAGACATAGTCGTCTTTTTGATGCAATTCGGGTTTTTTGGGTGCTTTTGGGTGAAATTTTTTGATGAAAACACTACAGTATAAAAAAACATTTTTGATTTTTTGTTCAACAATAAAAAGGGAAATTTTTGGGTTTATGGGAAAGATAAGACATCTCCCTTTAAAAAAAAGTCTTAGTGCGCTTTAGGGGCAAAAAATTAATATGAGACACGTCTTAATTTTTAGGGGGAAAAAGGGGATTATGGGGATTTTAATTAAATAGATAGATAAGGGAGATAGATAGACATGCCATGGGATTCCCTGTGTTTGGTTTTAAAGCTAAAATAAATACCCCACAGAAATTTGGATGACAACAGAAAGCACTAAGGGCAAATTTTATTTGTGGACAATAGAGGAGTAATTGTACATTTAAAAAGTTTTTTACTGTTGAGGACAAAGGTAGCCCCGCCAAAAAGGTGGGAAAATTTTAGGAAGAACGAAAGCCTCACCCCCAGTCACCACTGTAGAGGAGAGTGCTTTCTGCTACAATCACAGCCAGAAATGTAGTGTGATGTAGGCAGTACAAAAACCAGAACAGGGGAAAAGGAAGTCCCTCTTAAACCAAACTTCCAAAACCCCCCTTTTTTCCCTGCAAACATGCCTTTCATACCAACCATATATATTTTACACACATTTCCCGTTTGGGTGTCCCGGGAAAAAGAAATTCTTTCCCCCAAAAATTTTTTACAAATTTTTGGGGAATCTACTAGTAACATGGTATAGATCAAGGTCCGAGGCTCTGATCCCCCTAGGTTTTTGTACAATGATGCATTGTAGCTTTAAATCCCCAGTTTCTATTTTTTTTGGGCTTGGGGAGGGGGAAATTTAATGATTTTTAATTTATAAAAAAAAACCAAATAATCTTCAGGGTTTCCTTTTTGGTAAAAAAGAGATAAAAGTGGGGGAACAACTCCAACACTCAGGAACAATGTGAGTCCCCGGAAAAAATGTAAATAAAAAAGGGGAAAAAAAGGGAAAAAAAGCAACTGTCAAATTTTTTGAGGGGGGGTTTTTCCCTTTTCCCCAGCTGGTGTGGTGTGAAAAAAAGCCACTTTATTCCCCCCAAAAAACCCCAAAATGAAAAAATAAAACAAAAAAATTTAAAAAAATACACTACAGACAACAAGCAATGCCCGTAATGCATTTTTTATTTGCCTACTGATTTTCAGCTAATATCTAGCCACTGTATCTATGGCCAGAAAATGCTGGAAAAAAATGCAAAATGGCAACATACACAGCATTTTTTTTAAAGAAAACTTTGCAGTTTTTGATGCCAATGCTAGAAGTAGACTGAAAAAGAATGGGACTTCTCCCTCCTGATGGTTCCACCTCTGGGTTTGGAACAAAAAAAACTGCATCAAAAACTGCATCGCAGTTCTTCAAAAAAAATTACTATGTGTGAAACCACCCCTAGGATGATGCCCCGCGTCCAGGTTAAGCTAAATTGTGCTCTGAACATTGCAGCAACGGTGTGATAGAACAGCCTTGTGTGGACCTTCCCCTGGAAGTAGATGGTTCAGTTACGCTTAAAGGGGTTGTCTCATCTCAAAGTTGCATAGGATGCATGAATGAAATAATGCTGCTTGGCTCTGTCACTTCCTGGTCAAGGTGTCTGAAATTTTAGCATATGAGCTCCGGTATTCAGACTTTCTTTTTTATCAGTCTAGATTACATAAATTACCTTCTCTGAGGTCCAGAGAAGCTTCTGAAGCTAATGTAAACAGTAGAGAAATTTAGTTTTTTTTGTCTGAAAGATCAGATAACACACAAGCTCTCACTCTATTTTAAATTCAGATAGAACAAACAGCAGGGGAGAAGGAGTACACAGGTCAGTCACTAGAGAAACCAGAGAGAGCTCAGAAGGTGATAAAATCAGATTACCAACACAATATATTTGGAAAACGTCATTTAGTGTACATTTTGAAAGCTATTCTTTGTAGCGAGACAATCCCTTTAATATCAATAGTACAAAAGTGAGTACACCCCTAAGATACTGTACTATCAACATGAAGAAAAAAGATGGTTGATCCAGCAGCTCCAGAATGATATAAAACCATGAACTTTATTGATCCAAAGTTAAAAAGAATGAAATGGTGGCACAGCTATAAGCTGACTCGTTTCAGGGAGATACAGCTCCCCTTAATCATAGTGAAATGGAATTAGCCTCAAAGGGGCTATTCTGTCCTTGTGGGGGTCCAAATTAGCTTGAAAAAAAACAAAAGGGTTGCACCGAGGGAAAAAAAATCACAAACATGCCTGTTGCTTTATTCACAAAATGGCAGCTTTTTTGTACTTTTGCAAATTAGTAGATAAGAAGCATCACCTGTACCTGGCTGTGAGGGTCTATTGGCACGTCCTTATCTACAGACCCCTCCTCACGCTCAGGAATGTTTGGACACAGGGTGTAACTTCAGAAGAGGCGCCATCTTGGATTACACGACTATCTCTACAAACTACTACAGGCGGCCATTTTGTTAACACATTAGTGACAAGAGATATACAGACAGCTTTTACATGCTGTATTACATAGGTATGTGACGTATATACTAACTGATACATTAAAATGGAGACAAAAAGGATCACACATATATAGAACCTTTGTTCCCATCCACAACAATAGCATAGCAGACTGAACAAACAATCGCCATATATAAAAATTATCAAATGCCAACAGCAATTACGTCACCCACCTGATGGGTCACGCCGGAAGCAAGCCAAACCTCTACCATAATTGTCCAACCAAACATACGACATGCCAAGACAGTATGTGCGAGAAAACACAAACGCCGGCGCCTGCGTACAGCCGCGGTGTCCCGTCACCGAAACGCGCCACTCGCGCATGCGCATTACAATGCTAACAGCCGGCAACCAAGGAAAGAAAATTGCTTGCGCATGCGCATTACTATGCTAACAGCCGGCAACCAAGGAGACAAAAATGCTCGCGTATGCGCAATAGAAAACCCACTATAGCAAATACAAAAGCCGAGCCGAGACTAAATTTCCAATATGAATCGACGACATAGCATAAATTAAGAACCTAATACTCGGCGTCAACTGTGCAACAGGTAATAAAATAAATAAAGTGCACACTGAATACAGCTCACAAAATACAGAGCCGTTAACTGCAAGAATGTAATGTCTGCGCATGTGCCAAGGACAACTGTACTATCAATGTTTGTTGGGACATCCCCTCTAACACTTGTTATCTCTGGAACTGGTTACTGAAATATCATCTATGTTGCAGAGCACGGCCGGATCAATAGTGTCCTCCTACAACAATGGCGTCTTAAAGTGTTCCTTCATTACCCAAACCAGCATCTCAACACTGCAACGCCCCTTTAAACCGAGAAATTGTCTTCTGGTCAAAGGGCCCCTCAAGTTCGGTGGTGAGTGAGGGGACGGGAAAACCCAAAGCCTCTTAACAGCTATTGCTGTGCGGTCTTTCTGTCTCACTAACAGGCGTAGCTATAGGTGCAATGGTAGCAGTCGCTTACGGGCCCTGCAGCCTGATGGGACCCAATTGCTTTTCTCCCAAATAAGAAGACACCAGCATTGTAAGCTACAAATAGTAGCTGTGGGCCCCACTTCAGTTTTTGTATGAGGGCCCAGGAGCTAGAAGCTACACCTCTGCTCACTAATGTTTTTAATGTTGATATTTGGTGGAGCTCCCAAACATATGAGTAACCTTAAAGAGGTTTTCTCAGCACAGTGTTTCACTGACTCACTCTGTCTCCTCAGGCTGTGGGTGGTTCTTTTAGGGAGCCCCTACTCTGACAGTGCAGAAGATGTTATTTCTAACAGATTACGATAAACCATGTTTTAGTTCTCACAGCACATGTCCCTTTTGTTTATTGAAGAAATCTTGTTAGAGTTTGTTAACTCACCCGTGGGGTATGTTACTCCCTCCCCTTTGGGCTTCCTTAGCAAATTTTGATCATAGACGTCCCAGCTCTCGGCTAATCCGATGGCAGACGTCCCCGCTCTCGGCTAATCCGATGGCAGACGTCCCCGCTCTCGGCTAATCCGATGGCAGACGTCCCCGCGCTCGGCTAATCCGATGGCAGACGTCCCCGCCCTCGGCTAATCCGATGGCAGACGTCCCCGCCCTCGGCTAATCCGATGGCAGACGTCCCCGCCCTCGGCTAATCCGATGGCAGACGTCCCCGCCCTCGGCTAATCCGATGGCAGACGTCCCTGCTGCCTCTAATTAGCAAAGAACATCAAGGTCAGAGCTGCACAACATACAGCCTGCACAGGGCCGTCTTAACAGCACTTTGGGCCCCTGGGCAGAGCTATGCTCTGGCCCCCACCCCAAAAAAAAACAAAAAACTACTCACAGAAACAAATATATACATTATTGCTAAAAAAAAACTTAGGACCCCACAAAAATACCAGTAGGTCACCATTACATGACAGGACCCAAAAAACTGATCCCCTAAAGAAACAAAAAACCCCTGACTCAGGGATCACAGGGGACGTCTCTTGATCAGTGGTTTTTTGAATGTTCTTTTGCCCTTTTCCTTCCTTCTGTCCAGACCACCATGACGATTCTCCCGGCCCCAAAACGTCCCCGCAGAATGTAAGCACAAACATCTTAGAAAACCTCACTTAAAACAGCACTTCGCCCCCGATTCCACCTAGTTATGGGCACCCCCATTAAGTAAATAGGTTGTAATGTTGCCCACCATTAAGTGGTCGGTATACAGCCCACCGTAGGTAGATATGCTGCCCCCCGTAGGTAGGGTTTTAGCCCCCTGTAGATTGTAGGCCCCCCCGAAAAAATCTCCCCCCATGATTTTACCCCCTCCCCCCCCCCCCGTATTTCCCCTCTAGATATGGCCCAGTAATTAAAAGGGAAGGGCCAGTAAAAAAACCAGATGGGGGCTAGTTTTATAGGTGGGTGTGCCAGAATTACTAGGTGGGCCAGTAATTATCAGGCAGGGCCAGTAATTAACCAGGTGGGCTAGTTTTTTCAGGTAGGCTAGTGCCATAATTACTAGCAAAGGGCCAGAAATTTAAACGGGGGCCAGTAATTATCAGGCGGGGCCCAGAAATTTAAACGGCGGGGGCTAATTAACCAGGTTGGGCTAGTTATTATCAGGTAGGGCTAGTGCCAGTAATTAGCCAGGTAGGGCCAGTGCCAGTAATTATCAGCTAGGGCCAGTAATTAACCAGATAATAGGGCCAGTAATTTGTCAGGTAATAGGGCCAGTAATTAGCCAGGCATCACATTGCGCGCCTGCTCTGCGGCCTCCAGGGGGCTGAACGACCAGAAGATCCCGGCTGCCTGCGCATGCGGCGGCCTAGATGGCTGCATGGCTGGGTCTGTGACCCCGCCCTGGGGGCGAGGGGGGCCTGTCGGCCCCGGGCCCCGTCTGTCACTCCACTGGGCAGGGTAGGCAGCTGTATGGGAGGGCCCCCTGAGCCGGTGGGGCCCCCGGGCAACCGCCTACCCTGCCCAATGGAAGAGACGGCCCTGAGCCTGCACTTGCAACACGCCAAACAATGTCTAGCAGCCTGCAAACCCTACCCCGTAAAAGAGGGTTCCCGGGGGGCGGGGAACCCCCTTTTAAATTTTTTAGGTTGTTAGGTGATACATTCCTTGGTATTCAAATTTAAAGTAAATTTACACGGGGCAAAACATGAAACATAAAGGCGGGTACCAGCAGTAAAGTTGACCTGTCAAGCTTCACAAACCCCTGGGGCCCGAGTGGGGAAGCAAAGTTGAAATGGGGGACGGTGAGTACTTAACTATTGATTTAATTTTTAAACATTACTATTTCTTCAATCTTATGTAAGTCCTGATAAGGAGAGAGGTCACTGGAATAATTAGTATATTGGCGTGTTAATCTCCACTAGTTCTCTTAATTCCTGGAAATTATCTGTGTTAATTGCAGCTATATACATCTAGGTCAGTCATTAGTCCTGTAAATGATATAAAGATTAAAGAGAAACCTGCCAATCTACTCGCTCCAGGGCCCTGTCCAACCCAAGCACATCACAACTCCATACTGTAATACCCTGTTTCCCCGAAAATAAGACCTGGTGCAATTTTTTTCAAGCTTAGAAATATAAGGCCTCCCCTCAAAGTAAGCCCTAGCGGCAGTCAGCTGCAGCTCCTCCCGGCTCCCGCGCATATTGGTGTTGCAGACATTTAGAGGGGGTCTAACCTTGGTGGGAGACAAACAGAAGGGGTGCTCATTAAGGGAAAAGTGTTTTGCTAGACACAGGTTTGGGTCAATGATTCAAAAAGCAAGTGGAGTCACACGAAATTTTCACCATAAAATTCATTTTTTGGGAGTGATGATGATTTCCAGGAGATGATGACAGGATATCTTTGAAAAAAATATTGATTTTTGTAATAAATACCCGGGAAACGGTAAATGTAATATAAATTTAAAAAAAGGGCACCAAAATTCTCGTTGGAATTCAGGTACTCCAAGCAGTTTATGTAATTTAACTTTGGAGAAGTTCTATCTACCATAATAGGAAGTGTTTGGGGCCAAACTGGCTGCCACAGAAAAATATGGGGGCAATCTGATAGAAATTGGTTCGCCCCTAAAGGCTGCCCCCCTAGTGATGTTTGTGATGACGTGACAAGGTGGAAAAAAAAGTGAAAAACTTTTTCATGGAAAAATAAGACAACCCTGAAAGTAAACCCCTTCTGTCTTTAGGAGCAAAATTTTTATAAAACAGGTCTTATTTTGGGGGGGAAAAGGGTGCTAGGGCCAAAAACGTGTTGACCCCCTTTGTAGATTGCAGAAACTTTAAACCAAAGAAAACTTAAAAAGGTCAGTCATCTCAAAAAACAGGGTAAGCTCCACCTTGGCCCCCTTTTTACAGCTGCTGAAAACAGGGGAATCCCCCCAATATTATGTAGGCAGTGTCAAAAGGGGTCCACCAGTGGGGATTTATTCTTGGGGTCCCCCAGTGGGATGTTCTTGGGGGGCCCCCAGTGGAGATGATTCTTGGGGGCCACCGTGGAGATGATTCTTGGGGCCCACCAGTGGGTGGGATTCTTGGGATCCACCAGTGGAGTTGATTTTTTGGGGATCCACCATGGGGTTTTTTTGGGGCCCCCCAGTGGAGTTTTTCTTGGGGCCCCCCCAGTGGAGCTTATTCCACAATGTACAGGGCCCATTATGTAGTGGGGGTTGTTCTTGGGATTACCAGGGAGTTGATTCTTGGGGCCCACCCGTGGAGCTGATTCTTGGGGTCCACCAGTGGAGTTGATTTTGGGGCCCACCCGTGGAGTTGATTCTTGGGGCCCCCAGGGGTTGATTCTTGGGGGCCCCAAACCGTGGAGGATTTTTTGGGGGCCCCACCAGTGGAGTTGATTCTCTGGCTCCCACCAGTGGAGTTGATTCTTGGGGCCCCACCCGTGGAGTTGATTCTTGGGGCCCCGCCCGTGGAGTTGATTCTTGGGATCCGCCAGTAGAGTTGATTGTTGGGGCCCACCAGTAGAACTTATTCCACAATGTCCAGAGGCCCATTATGTATGTTGGGGCCCTGTTAGAGATTTGTTATTGACTCCCAGGATCTTCAAATTTTGTCTGTCAAAGCTCTAGGGAAAAATAGTTTCTTCTTATGGAGACCGCCAGCTGGTGTATGGAGTCTTATAGGCCAGGCAGTGTTCTCTGGGAAAAAGGTATGCAAATTATCACCCCCACACAGGGAGAAAAGTTTGTGTACACCAGCTGGCAGTCTCCATAAGGAGAAACAATTTTTCCCTAGAGCTCTGAATTTGAAGTTCCTGGGTGTCAATGCCATATCTCTAACAGGGCCCCAACATACGTAATACATCTATAGTACTAGTGCATGCTTCTTATAAGGCAGAGATGTTCGGCCCCCTAAAGCTGTTGTTCTAGTGTCACCTAGAGGTAGATTAATTGTGAGTCACATCCAACCTATTAAAGAGCATTGAAATATGACTAGAGATTATAGCTAAACCTGAACCACATCTGTAGTCAACTGTTTTGGGATTCTTGCTTCTCATCGGTACAGAGCAGAGTACTGCCCGGGTGAGAGGCCTTTGAAGTAGTTCTAGGGGGGCAATTGCTTATACTTATGTGGAGTGCCAATTGGGTGTAGGCATTCTTATAGGCCAGGTAATGCTCCCTGGGAAAAAGAGTATGTATATTAGTTCTCTTCCCGAAGAAGGAAAGCTGTATCTCTTGTGCCTCCTACTTGGAGGTAGCTTCCCTGTAAGTCAATGTCCAACAGATAAAAGAACCTTAACCCCTTAAGCCGAACGCCTGAAAAGTAGTTAATGACCAGAACATTTTTTTAGTTTTTGCCTCCTTGCGTTTCAACAGTTGTAACTTTTTTCTTTTTTCAATGACGCAGTTGTGTGAGGCCTCGTTTTATTCGAGACAAGTTGTTCTTTATGGGGGTATAGTTTAACCCCTTCACGACCCTGGGCGTATGAGTACGTCCCAGGGCCGCTAAGGGGCTTTGCAGGGGGATCGCTCCCCGACCCCCCCCCCGCCCCAGCCGGCGGGTGTTAGCGGCGATTTGCCGCTAACACACGGCAGTAACAGCGCCGGCCGGGGGGCTCCGCCCGCTGGCGCTGTTTTACCCATCAGGCGCCGCGGCAAAAGGGTGGCCGGGCATCTGAATGAACACCGATCGGTGCCGCGCACCAACCGGTGCGGTGATCGGAATAAGCGCAGCTATGCTGCGCCGATCCGATCACCGGGCATTGTGGTGGGGAGCCTTGTGAAGGCTCCCGTCACTTACCCTGGCCCCGGTTTGCCCCATTCCGTCCGCAGACAGGAAGTGGGGAAACCGCCATCTTTGTACATCCTAATGCATTGCCTATGCAATGCATTAGGTTGTATTAACAATCGCGCCACCTAGTGGTCAAGTACCACAGGTGGCCTCAATGTTACAGTAAAAAAAATAAATAAATAAAGTTTTAAAGTACAAAAAAAAAAGTATTAAAAGTTCAAATCACCCCCCTTTCCCCATTTTACAAATAAAATCATTAAAATAATAAATAAAATTTAAACATATTTGGTATCGCTGCGTCCGAAAAAGTCCAATCTATAAAAATATAACATCATTTATCCTGTACACTGAACACCGTAGAAGAAAAAAAATTCCAAACGCCAAAATTGTGTTTTTTGGTCATTTTACGTCAAACAAAAAATGGAATAAAAATGACCAAAAAAGTCGCATGCATTCCAAACTGCTAGCGATAAAAAGTACACTTCAGCCCGCAAAAAATGCCCCCTCACTGACGTCCGTAGGTGTTAGTACAAAAAAGTTATTGGTCGCACAAAATGGCGCCGTGGCGCAAATTTCAAAAATAGAAAATGTTTGGAATTTTTTTACGGTACCAAAACATAACGGAAACCCTACATGTTTGGTATTGCCAGATGCGTATCAACCTGTAAGATACAGAAAACACATTATATTTAGCGAAGATTGAACGCCGTAAAAGCAAAGCCCCCACAAACATGGCGAAAATACATTTTTTTTCACAATTTGTCCCACTTGGAATTTTTTTGCGGTTTCCCAGTATATTCTATAGTATAGTGAATAACACCATTAGAAAGTACATCTTGTCCGCAAAAAAAAAAGCCCTCATGTGTTTTATGTAGGTGGAAAAATAAAGACGTCATGGCTTTCAGAAGGCGAGGAGGGAAAAACGAACGTGTCGCCAAAAAAAAAACGCCGGGTCCTTAAGGGGTTAAGTTCACTTATACATAATTTCAGAATTTTTTTTTTTTTTAAAAGTCCCCCTCTTGTACGGCGTAACAGAAAATAAAATCCCAGTAAGTGAAAAAGGGAACATCTGAGTTTGGGAAAAATATTCAGTTAAAAGATCAGGAACCTCAGAAGTCTCATGTTGTTGTGAATTGTTGTGCCCCATCTGTGTTTCAGGTTGCCTCATGCTCATTGCCTGGATGACCACTGGGAGTATTGGGATGATTATGGCTCGTTATATGAAGGGCGCGGCTGGAAAACCATTTTTTGGAAAAAGGCTTTAGGGTTTCCCGGGTAAAATCAGGAGGAAAAGGCTATAATTAAGAAAAGGCACGCCGACAAAAAGGGGGTTTTTTCCCTTATAAATTTAGCAATTTTCTCTAAATTTTTTGGCAGTTTTGTTTTTGTATTTGGGCATATAAAATCTCGCCCTTCTCTAACTGTGGTAATAGAGAAAAAAACAGAAAACAAGAAGCCTGATGAAGCACTATGTACGAAACGCGTAGTTTCTATCAATAAAATATGTTATCTGAGACCTTGGTCTGAATAAAAGCTAGTCGTGTCAAAAGGCAGAGAATTTATCCTTCTTCCCTTTTTTATTCTAACTGTGATAAAATTCCTCAGTGGCCGGGCAGACTACTCCGTTTACTGTTGGTGCTCCGAGAAATGCTTATCTGCTTGTGTTATAGTAACTTCTCGAATAACACCTTGAAGAATAACCAGCTCACCCATGCATGGTGCACGGAACACATGGGCCCGATATCTGTCTTCAAAAACTAATTTTCAAAACGTATCTGCTTGTAGTCTCATTACAAATAGTATATACAGATGTAGCAGAACTAAAAAAAAACAGATAATGCGCCGTGATATCATGACACATTGTGTTATCTCTACTTTCTCAATGCTTTTCAATGGCTTTTGTTTACAGAAGAGAAAATAACAAAAAAGGGCCGGATATACGGTAAAGCTGGATATGCTACATCCGAATGAGAAATGATCCCCTTTTATTATTCTCTGGACAGGTCTAGATGAGCATAAGAAAACAGCAACAGGGCAATGACGAGCAATACATGAAAGGATAATGGGTTAATCTTTGTCAGCACTTGGGGGCTTACGAGCATTCTTCACGTTTATCAGGTCTTGCAGATAATACTTACACCTTTTAGGTCTCTAGGGTAAGTCCACATAGCAATTGTAAAATATCAGTAGGATTCTATAACAGAATCTGATGGTATTTTACCATCAGTTTTCGGCACTTTTTTGGGGCAGATTTTGGGGTCGAATTTCGGATTTGACCGTCCCAGTAAATCCGATGAAAGAATTAACATGTTCCAAATTTTTTACAAAGCCGTCGGCTTTGAAATCTGACCTGGGGAAATCCAAGCCGTGGAGACTACAGTTCGGATTTTCAATTGAGGTCTATGGGGGTGATTGACAGTTGGATTTTCGCCGGTTTCAAAATCTGACTGTAAAACCTTGTAGATGAGGCCAAAGCCGACCTGGAAGACAACTGTGAAGCAATCCTCATTGCCTCGATCAGAGCTCACAGAGGGGAAGTCAGAGAGACAAAGGGGAACTTTTAAAATTTCAAGAAAAAAAAAACAATTATCCAATTATTGCTAAAAATAATTATACACAGTAGCCTCACATTGCTTGTTCATATGTGACTTTTTTGTCCCTTTAAAGGGAATGTATCATCAAAAAATGACTAATTGTTTAAGTCCCATTTTTATGTTAATCACATTTTTTAGGAATTTTTGGTTGTTTTTTTTTTTTACCTTTTTCATATCACTTTCAATATTTTTTTAATTTTTTAAGTCCTGCAGTTTTCACTTTGGCCGTGGGCCTTGTTTTTCACTGCTTTAAAAAAGCAGTCGAGAGATACTTTACAGTAGCTTCATGCAAATAGGGGCCTTAAAGGGGTTGCCTCCCCCAAAAGTTCTAGGGTGAAATACTCTGATTCCTGGTCAGACTGATGTAATTTGCATACACTCCGTGGTGTATTCAACTCTGTTTTTTCATTCTGTAATTAGTTTCAGTTAGCTAGAAGCTTCCAAATACTTGCAGGGTTTTTATCTGATCCCTCAAAAAAAAGCCCTAATTATGTGTTTAATTTAGATAACAAACTTTTTAATGCTGGCCACCAGAGCTGCAGCGACCCTTTTGATGGGCCCCAATCACTGCTTCACAAAAAAACAAACCAAAAGGGGGGGAGAAAGTTTATGGTCGGGGCCTGAGGGAACGAAAAAACCGGGAGGTGATAAAATTTACTTTTATCCTTAAAAAAAAAACAGATGAACAAAGAAATAATTTGGAAAATGTTTTATTTTGTGTTTCCCCCATCTTGAAAGCTATTCTTTGTACGAGACAACCCCTTTTAAGACTGACTCGGTCCAAATTCACGCTATAGGGAGTTTTCAGTCATGCTCTGTGAACCCCCGGGAAAAAGCACTGTGCAGGGGGGTGAAAGGGTGAACTGTGACTATCTCCTCTTGTGATGGTGGATCCGTGTTTATCTATTCGCACTGGTGTCTCCTTTCAGTTTGACCCTCTTTGTGCTGATAATGAGCAGACAACTGAGAATCTTTCTGTACAGAACAGGAAGTGTCAGACAATTATTAGGCCTAGTGGCCAAAGTGAGAACTACAGGACTTATTATTAAAAAATATTGAAAGTGATATGGAAAATTAAAAAAAATATTACCAAGAATTCCTAAAAAATGTGTTGAACATAAAAACGTGAGTTAAACAATAAGTCATTTTTGGTGACACATTCCCTTTAATTAATCCCACATTCTGGCTTTGTGTTTTGGGGCAGTTTTGCAGCGTTTCTTCTTAGTTTCGAGGCTCTTTCTTCTTGCCAGCTCCATTTATTGTGCTGTGTACAATGTGCCCTGAATAGAACTGGAGACTTGCTGACTCCAGCCAATAATCTTATCATCACTTGCACTGGCAATAAATAAGGATGTGCTCACAGCTATCTGTGCTCTCAGAGGGATTGGTTTTCTTTTGACTCATTTCCAGCATAATGACATATAATTACTTATTAAGGAATTAACAAGGTGCTAGAGGTTGTTACTGACAATAATGTTCATACTGAGCGATACTAATTATATACCTGCTTACATATCCAGGGCTAACTTTACAGTGTACAGTATAGCTAATCAGTATTTTGATTATCTTTTATGATCTTAAAGGGTTGTTCCTATGTCACACATTGGTAGGGTAGGACAGCAGTGTGTTATAGCTGCAGGTCCCACCTATTGTGAGAAAGGACCCCTGAAAGAACAGGGAGTGGGATGTGCTTGTGCACAACTCTCCATTCTGTTCTATGGGAGTTCTGAGTATGACAGAACACAGTGCCCCCTGTACTGGGAACTCCCATAGGAGAGAATGGAGAACACAGTGCTCCCCTGTACTGGGAACTCCCATAGGAGAGAATGGAGAACACAGCGCTGCCCTGTACTGGGAACTCCCATAGAACAGAATGGAGAACACAGTGCTCCCCTGTACTGGGAACTCCCATAGAACAGAATGGAGGACACAGCACTCCTTTGTACTGGGAACTCCCATAGAACAGAATGGAGGACACAGCACTCCTTTGTACTGGGAACTCCCATAGAACAGAATGGAGGACACAGCGCTCCCCTGGACTGGGACCTCCCATAGAACAGAATGGAGAACATAGCGCTCCACTGTACTGGGAACTCCCATAGAACAGAATGGAGAACATAGCGCTCCACTGTACTGGGAACTCCATAAAAACAAAAAGGGAGAACACAGAGCTCCCCTGTACTGGGAACTCCCATAGAACAGAATGGAGAACACAGTGCTCCCCTTAACTGGAAACTCCCATAGAGCAGAATGGAGAGAACACAGCTCTCCCCTGTACTGGGGACTATCATAGAACAGAATGGAGAACACAGCGCTCCCTTGTACTGGAAAGCCCCATAAAAATTAATAGAGAACACAGCACTCCCCTGTACTGTGAACTACCATAGAACAGAATGGAGAGAACACAGCACTCCCCTGTACTGGGAACTATCATAGAACAGAATGGAGAACACAGCTCTCCCCTGTATTGGGAACTCCCATAGAACAGAATGGAGAACACAGTGCTCCCCTGTGCTGGGGAACCCCCATAAAAACAGAAAGAGAACACAGCACTCCCCTGTATGGAACTCCCATAGAACAGAATTTAGAAACACAAACCCCCCCCCCTGTACTGGGAACTCCCATAGAGCAGAAGGGAGAACACAGCGCTCCCTGTAACTGGGAACCCCCATAGAGCAGAATGGAGAAACAGCGCTCCCCTGTACTGGGAAACTCCCATAGAACAAAATTGGAGAACACACGCACTCCCCTGTACGGGAAAAACTCCCATAGAACAAAATGGAGAACACAGCATCCCCTGTACTGGAAAACTCCCTTTAGAACAGAATGGAGAACACGTGCTCCCCTGTACTGGAAACTCCCATAGAACAGAATGGAAAACACAGCGCTCCCCTGTACTGGGGAACCCC
Organism: Phyllomedusa bahiana; assembly: GCA_025379985.1. Lineage (NCBI taxonomy): Eukaryota > Metazoa > Chordata > Amphibia > Anura > Hylidae > Phyllomedusa > Phyllomedusa bahiana. Next base: position 16,616 of record JAODAL010040289.1, read on the forward strand.
CATAGAACAGAATGGAGAACAAAAGCGTCCCCTGTACTGGAAACCCCCATAGAACAGAATGGAGAACCCCAGCGCCCCCTGTACTGGAAACTCCCATAAAAACAGAATGGAGAACACAGCGCACCCCTGTATGGAAACTTCCATAGAACAAAAAGGAAGAACACAGCGCTCCCCTGTACTGGAAACTCCAATAGAACAGAAAGGGAGAAACAGCGCTCCCCTGTACTGGAAACTCCCATAGAACAGAATGGAGAACACAGCGCTCCCAGTACATGAAACAACCATAGAACAGAAAGGAGAACACAGCGCTCCCCTGTATGGAAACTTCCCATAGAACAGAATGGAGAACACAGCGTCCCTTTACTGGAAACTCCCATAGAACAGAATGGAGAACAAGCGATCCCCTGTACTGGAAACTCCCATAGAACAGAAGGGGAGAAACACAGCGCTCCCCCTTACTGGAAACTCCCATAGAACAGAATGGAGAACACAGCGCTAACCCTGTACTGGAAACTCCCATAGAACAGAATGGAGAACACAGCGCTAACCCTGTACTGGAAACTCCCATAGAACAGAATGGAGAACACAGCGTTTCCCCTGTAACTGGAAAATCCCATAGAACAGAATGGAGAAACAGCGTTTCCCCTGTACTGGAAACTCCCATAGAACAGAATGGAGAACACAGCGCTAACCCTGTACTGGGAACTCCCTTTAGAACAGAATGGAGAACACAGCACTCCCCTTGTACTGGGAACTCCCATAAGAACAGAATGGAGAAACACAGCGATCCCCTGTACTGGAAACTCCCATAGAACAGAATGGAGAACACAGCGCTAACCCTGTACTGGAAACTCCCATAGAACAGAATGGAGAACACAGCGCTAACCCTGTACTGGAAACTCCCATAGAACAGAATGGAGAACACAGCGCTCCCCTTTACTGGAAACTCCCATAGAACAGAATGGAGAACACAGCGATCCCCTGTACTGGAAACTCCCATAGAACAGAATGGAGAACACAGCGCTAACCCTGTACTGGAAACTCCCATAGAACAGAATGGAGAACACAGCGCTCCCCTGTACTGGACACTCCCATAGAACAGAATGGAGAACACAGCGATCCCCTGTACTGGAAACCTCCCATAGAACAGAATGGAGAACACAGCACCCCCCTGTACTGGGAACTTCCATAGAACAGAATGGAGAACACAGCACTCCCCTGTACTGGGAACTTCCATAGAACAGAATGGAGAGTAGAGCGCACGTGCAACCTACTCTGTTCTAAATGAATAGTTTTCTATAGAGTTATGTTTTCATCATACAATGGTCGTGCTGGGACCAGTTTATATTGTATGTAGAGGGAGCGCTGTTTTATGACGTTTGTATTATTTGGTCTTACTGTATATAAAGCTTTATATATTGTACTGTTTGCAGGTTCACTTCTATCTCATGATATTAACGGTGATTCTAACCATAATCGCATTCATCATGATCTTTGTGGAGGCCGGTGACTGGAGTGGTGTAAGTATTTTCAAAAAGTTAAATCATCAGATAAGAGGCAATAACAAAGTTCTACAGATTTTGCCTTAAATTTTGAAAGCATTACATCTACATTTAAATTGATGTAGTGATAGCAGTAAAATTTAATTTTAAATTTTATATAAATTAAAATTCTAAATTGTGGGACTTCGAAGCACAGCAAAAGATTCTGGGGCTTGTAGTTTAACGGGGCAAAGGGAAACCGCTTTCCAACAACATTTGCTGCAGAAAATAGAGACTACAAACAGCACAGAAAACATCATAAAGAGATGAATAAAGACTCAGGCAGGCTGTTTGAAAGCCCTTCCTGTTCTGCCTAGAGCTGTCCCCAGAAAGGCACAGAAATGCCCCCTTATAATCAGGTTTATCTAAACTATATCTCCTAAAGGGTATTCCCATCTCGCTGGTTAACTTTCAACATGGAGGCAAATACCAAATACATTGCTGTTCTGATTTTGCTTCATTTCACAGTAACAGCAGTTTTTATCTTCTGCTTTTCACAGAAGGTTTCCTAAGTTACCGCCCTCCTCTTTCTGCTCTAGCAGTGACGGAGATGGTGACGTCGCTTCCTGGAGCTTGATTATCTTTTTTATTGACAAACATTAACCCTATAGAGCTCTGTTGCCTTGTGCTATACTGGAAGAAAAAACCTCCATCACAAATATCACACTAACAGGCTCAGCTAGGAATAACAGAGCTGAAATGTCAGTCACTGCTTTAAAACCACCCACAGCCTGAACAGGAAGTGGGAGCCTGGAGCTGTAGAATCACCAAGTGGGAGCCTGGAGCTGTAGAACCACTCACTGCCTGAACATGTAGTGGGAGCCTAGAACTATAGAACCACCCACAGTCTGAACAGGAAGTGGGAGCCTGGAGCTGTAAAACCAGCAACAGCCTGAACAGGAAGTGGGAGCCTGGAGCTGTAGATCCACTCACAGCCGGAACAGGAAGTGGGAGCCTGAAGCTGTAGAACCACCCACAGCCTGAACAGGAAGTGGGAGCCTGGAGCTGTAGAACCACCCACAGCCTGAACAGGAAGTGGGAGCCTGGAGCTGTAGAATCACCCACAGTTTGAACAGGAAGTGGGAGCCTGGAGCTGTAGAACCACTCACAGCCTGAACAGGAAGTGGGAGCCTGAAGCTGTAGAAGCACCCTGAACAGGAAGTGGGAGCCTGGAGCTGTAGAAGCACCCTGAACAGGAAGTGGGAGCCTGGAGCTGTAGAAGCACTCACAGCCTGAACAGGAAGTGGGAGCCTCGAGCTGTAGAACCACCCACAGCCTGAACAGGAAGTGGGAGCCTGGAGCTGTAGAACCACTCACAGCCTGAACAGGAAGTGGGAGCCTGGAGCTGTAGAACCACTCACAGCCTGAACAGGAAGTGGGAGCTGGGCTGTAGAAGCACTCACAGCCTGAACAGGAAGTGGGAGCCTAGAACTATAGAACCACCCACAGTCTGAACAGGAAGTGAGAGCCTGGAGCTGTAAAACCAGCAACAGCCTGAATGGTAAGTGGGAGCCCTGAGCTGTAGAACCACCTACAGCCTGAACAGGAAGAGGGAGGCTGGAGCTGTGAATCACCCACAGCCTGAACAGGAAGTGGGAGCCTGGAACTGTAGAACCACTAACAGCCTGAACAGGAAGTGGGAGCCTGGAACTGTAGAACCACCAAGTGGGAACCTAAAGCTGTAGAACCAACTACAGCTTGAACAGGAAGTAGGGGTCTGAAGCTGGCTGTGAAGAGCAGACTCTATGAAACCGCTAGATGGGACAATCCCTTTACAGTTATGGTTTGCAGGGCAGCATCACGAGGCACTAGAATTATGGCCAAGTATGCAAATACAACATACTGTAGTTCAATAACTATCAATAATTAGATCTAGAGCATAGGGGGGACTATAACTATGATAGAAACTCATTCAGCCTCTTCTTCTTTACAGGGAGCTCACCCAGTCCTTGGTGTCATAGTTATGATCCTGTCATTCTTCCAGCCCATTGCTGCTTTTTTCCGTCCAGATCCTAAAAGCAAAAGGTAAATTGTTCTAAGGAGTTGCCAATTCAATTCCTCAACTATATGAAGATATTACAATTCTACTGCAATCTGAAAGGGTTAAACAAACTGAAGGGGAAATGCAACTGCATCATGTAACAGAGACACATAAAACAAGGATATTTGTAATATTTTTCGTGTTAAGTGTTAATGAGCTCAGACATATTAGAAAAAAATTTGGCTAAACCTTCCATGATCAGCTGGATTCACTGAACTCTGATGCTTGAAAGTCTGTGAGCCCTAAATTTACCTAAGACTACAACATGGTTTCTAAAAGGGTTGTCTCACTGTACTGATTCAGTCCGGTTTTCTTGGTTTCATTTTGAATTCAGGGGCGTGTTTACTGGCTTCTACTAGGTTGCAGTAGAAGCCAGGTCTGTAGCTATAGCGACCAGTGCTGGCAGCCTATCAGGAGAGATCAAACAGGTCTGTAACTATAGCAACCAGTGCTGACAGCCGATCGGGCTAGAGCAAACAGGTCTGTAGCTATAGCAACTAGTGCTGGCAGCCTATGAGGAGAGATTGAACAGGTCTGTAGCTATAGCAACCAGTGCTGGCAGCCTATCAGAAGAATCAAACAGGTCTGTAGCTATAGTGACCTGAGGAGCTGATGCAGCCCATACAAAAAGGGATATCTGGGAATAGGTGGGGGACACTGGTAATGGACATATATTGCAGTGACTTGTTTTTGCAAGATCTTTATCTTAAAGAGCAGCAATCCTTGTAGTGAGACAACCCCTTTAAACAACCTTGATGAGTATTTGAACAGTATTTTACACAAAAGCCAAGGATTTTTGGCACAGATTTAGGATTGTTATTCAATTGTTTTTTCGTCATAGAGCACTATTGAGTATCCGCGCCAAAATCTGTGCGCAAAGTCAGTTTTCAAGCAGTCCCATTGACTTCAATAGTAGATTTTCTGCTGCTTGCAAAAACAGTGGTTTTGAAATCCGACATCAGAAAATCCGAGCCATGTGGACTACAGCTCGGATTTTCAATTGAGGTCTATGGAGATGACTTTGGAGTTAGTTTTTGACAATTAACAAAATCCGATTCCAAGTCAAAAACCATCTGTAACTCCTTGCCGTTTAGACGAGCCCTTACAATGTGCAACATGTATCATAGTTTTGAGAAATCTGGTGCTTGTTAGAACTGTCTAGTCTAACAAGTCTACAAGTTGGCTCACATTGTGCCACTTACTGCACCAAAATTTGGCACACAGCGTCGCACTCTAAGCCATGCCGTGGAATCTGTGGAAACTGTCTAAAACACTACATAAATGTGTGTTAAGCATGTATGCAAAATGTGCCAGAATTCTGGAGCGACTGTTAAAGGGGTTGTCTTACTACATTGATCCATCTTACCTCAGTCCTGTTTTCTCAGTTTATCAGCTTTACTGGCTAGTATTGGCCTACGTTGATGAGCTGCTGAGGACACCAGGTCTGTAGCTATAACGACCAGAGCCTGCAGCCAATGAGGTGAGATCGAACAGGTCTGTAGCTATAGTGACCTGAGGAGCTGATGCAGCCCATACAAGAGGGAATATCTAGGAATAGGTAGGATATTGGTAATGGACACATATTGCAAAGTGACTTGTTTTTGCAAGATCATTAACATAAAACGCAGAAATGCTTGTAGTGAGACACCCCCTTTAATACAGTTTCAGGAGAGATCACAGCGGAACAACACGATGTGGAGTTCTAAGAAAATATGCTTTAGGAAAACAAGCATTTACTTAACTCCTTAACGACCGCGCACCGTCTTTTGACGGCGGGCATTTCAGGTCGTTCGTCTGCAGCGACGTCTTGTGGCGTCGCTGCAGACTTCGGGGTTTGCGGCGCCCGGCGCCGCAATTGCGCTGGGATCGGGGCTGTACTACACAGCCCCGATCCCAGAGCATCTCCTGCAGGCATCGGGCAGCGGGGGAAACCTCCCCAACCCGGTGCTTTAACCCTTTGATTGCGGCGGTGCGTTACCGCAGCGCAATCAAATGGTTCCCCTGTTTCTGTCGGGTGATCAGAAGCCCGGTGCCCCGACAGAGCTCAGGGACGGCTGCACAGTCAGCTCTGGGGACCTAGCTGGCCCCAGAGCTTCTGTGTATGAAGCCAGTGACTAGGACGCACTGGGTGCTGTCTAAATCACTGCCGTGTCAAACTGACACAGATTAGCATGAAATTAGATATATGAATATCTAATACATTAGAAGTGTAAAAAAAATAAAAAAAATGTTTAACATTCTCCCTTCATGGGAGTAAAAAAAGTACAAAAAAACCCATAAAAGTGTAAAAAAAGAATAAAAAAAATACATAAAATAAATTTTAATAAAAATAATTGTACATAAATTACACGCACAAAAAAACCTACACATATTAGGTATCCACACGACCATATTAACCCGTAGAAATTTAAACTAACAAGTTATTTAAATGTGAAATGTGAATGGCGTAAAAAAAAATAAAAAAAAAAGAATTTTTTTTTTAAATAAAAAAATACTGCAATTATTTAGAAGTGTACTTAAACTATTCCCCCAGAAAGTACAACTCATCTCGAATAAAACGAGGCCTCATACAACTGCGTCATTGAAAAAATAAAAAAGTTACAACTGTTTAAATGCAAGGAGGCCAAAACTAAAAAAATGTTCTGGTCATTAACTACTTTTCAGGCGTTCGGCTTAAGGGGTTAAACAGACCTGTCAGGGGAGATGACAAATTAGTAAAAGCTTCTAAATGTATCTTTCATTTTGTAATTACAGACGTTTCATCTTTAACTGGGGACATTGTATAAATGCATTGGTCATAAAAATCCTAGCAGGTAAGATCATTATAGTACTATGTCAAGATTAAGCAATAAAGTATAACTAATATAACTAATTCTAATTTCATTTATGTCTGCCGCTACTAATCATACCACATTCACATCACACCTAGTGGCCGCCATCTTTCTTGGACTGATTCTGGTGGATTCGTCATCAAACCAATGGCTGCCCAAGGTGATGGGAGGATTTTTTGCATGGGAAGTTATCTTTTATATTGTTCTGGAAAGCAATGTCCGCCTTAAATCAAAAGGTTGGTAATGTTGTTAAGCTTTTAATAATATATATTTGCATTTTAAGAAATGCTGCTTTTATGTGCAACCAAAGTCATGGCTCATGAGCTTCCTCGTGAAATGGTCTGAAGTTTTAGGACAATAGATATTTTTTTGCTATGAAAATTCTGATATCTGATGTTGATAATTTGCCAAAATGGAAGGAAGATCTCCCAGACTCTCAGGAGAGCCAGCAAGTCGCCTGCAGCCAAATGACTGGTCATAGTCCTTTTCCTATATTGTATAAATCTGAACACATGTATTCAAAGTAAAAGTACATTTAAATAGAAATGAACACTGTTACCCTTAACTAACATTGAAATTCTTGAGCTAAAAATGTTTTACTGTAAACCCTCTAAGGGATTATTTCTTAAAGACAATCCCCTTCGCGTATGTCCAGTTAGAGTATGTGGTCACCATAGACCTCAGGGACCCCGTCTATGAGATACAGTGGAGATCCATTACCAAGCTGCAACTCTCCCTTAAAGAGAACCTGTCACATAGTTTTTGTCCCCCTGGCTGAGGGCAGCACAAGCCAGTGTCAGACCTGCTGTTCCCAGCGCTGTGTCCCTTATTCTGTAAGATGCTGTGGTTTTCATGTATTTAATGCTCAAATCTGCAGTTTTCAGCCAGAAGAGTCATTCGAAGAGTCCTTCAGAGTGTCAGTTTTTTTCAAACCCGGCCAATCAGAGGCTAGCCCCGCCTACCTCAACTGACAAACTTATTACTTTGAATAGGTAGAAACATGTGAATAACTGTCAGTGGGCGGGGCTAACCTTTGGTGGGTGGATCTAACACCAGCTCATGAATAAGATTTGAGCATTAAATGCTCTTAAACTGCAGCATCTTACAGAATAAGGGGCACAGCGCTGGAAACAGCAGGTCTGACACTAGCTTGTGCTGCCCTCAGCAAGGGGGGCACAACCTATGTGACAGGTTCCCTTTAAATTATCAATGTACACAGTACTTGGTCGGTCATTTATTTCATAAAAGGGTGCAAGTAATACTACTTTTCTCCCACAAACACCAGTGTAGGGGAAATATATTTAGTAAATCATCTATTTATGGGAAAGAAAAATTGGGCAATTGGATTTCAACATGCATGATCCATTTATTCTCATGGGATAAAAGCCAAATCTAGATGGGTCTGGCAAAGGCGTCTTCCCCTCTTCTATTAAGAATACATTTACACTCGACAGAGACCAGTGTGCTCACCTATGAGAGGTTGGAAGCTGAGCAAGTGTTTAGAGCTGAACAAGTATTTAGACAACTGCCATCCAACGTGTATGGCTAACTTTAGTTATTAGGGGCGACATGATTGTATTTTGGCGCTCAGATGCCATTTTTTTTACGCACATTAGTAGAGTAGAATGCGCCTGAATCTATGAACCTGTTTTACTGCGGGTCATAGCTACAAAGCGATACCTTTGGCTCAGGTAAACCACTTTTACCTATTCCAGCAGTAATGCGCCTGGATTTGCCGTGCTGAAGCTATAAATGTCTAGCTTCCTACGGTTGTGGTGCGACACCTCCTGCACGCCCCCGATCTCAGGCACATTACAAAATGCTGCGGGCGCTCTGTAATGCACCTGATATTGGAGTGCACCTAGTTAAAAGTATAGCGAACAGGGCGGAGCCAGTTTTTGGGCTAACCTGTACGTATTAGTGCATCTCAAAAAATGAGAATATCATTGAAAATGAAAGGGGTCCTCCAGGATCTTTTTATTTGTTATAGGTCTCACAAATGTATTATATGAAACCTTGTCATTCACACTGTAATGAGTCCATACAATATATGAGTTTCTCTATTTAACTTAAGTTATTGGTATCAATGATCTTCTCAGTGATATTCTAATTTTTTGAGATGCGCTAGTACGTGTCGCCCTAAGTGTTTGTTTCAGTACAGAGATTGGTAGCAAAAAAACATTGACCCCCAGAGAAAGGAAAAAAAGATCTTGTGTAAAGAGTTTTCGCAATGGAATCTTTTCCTATAGAAGTCGTCGCCCTTGCTACTAGTATGTGCTCCAGTTCAACTTGACTCCAATTTTGGGCAACCAATAGTCAGCCTGCGTGAAAATCGGGCAACCAATTGGAATCTTTTTCCAGTTACACTTCCTTTTTCCTGTCTATCATTCAATGATTGATACACTTCCTGTTTCCTGTCAGACTGAAAGGCTGGGTATTGGTTCCCTGTTTTACCCTCAGGCTCACAATTTTAATTGCCCAAAAATGGGGCTAGACCGAACTGACTCCTAACCCGAATCTGAACTGCAACACTACTAGCTATCAAAACCTCACACATATTGATAAGTCATGTTTTCTGCTTCTTTACCCACAGAGATATATGAAAATGATGAAGACAAAGTAAGTGAAATAATATTTTGGATATGTAAATCATTCTACACAATCCCTTAGGTATTATAGCACTTTGTGCACCTCAAGAAGAATTCCTTCCACTATAACTTACATCTAAATAGGTGCCCTCCACCCCGTGGCTCCAAAGCAGGCTGTAAATTAGAGTTGTGCAATGGCTAAAGAGTCACAAGTTGAGAACCTGTGTGGAATATTAGTATATTTTGAAATGCTTACCCTGGTATGAAAAGTGTAGGAATATATATGCATACATGCCAACTCTCCTCAAATGTCTGGTAGACTCCCGCAAAGAAGGAAGATCTCCCGGGAGAGCCGGCAAGTCTCCCGCAGCCAGCCACCAAATGGCTGGTCATAGTCATGTGTCTACATTGTATAAATCTAGACACATTGATTCAAAGTTCACAGTAACAGTACTGCCACTTAAATAGAAATTAACACCATTACCCTTAGCTAACATTTGTCCTTTTTATTATTTTATATATGTAATACAGTGCTGTGTTAGTTAATGCCATGTGTGGTAGCTTCTGTTGGTGCAGCCTCCTCTATCTGAATAGTATAGTGTCCAAAAACCCATAACTTACAATGCTTAAAGGGGTTTTGCCACAATCTAATTTTGATGTGGGATCTTCCAAAATGGGTATTTAATCACTTTTCTAAATATATGTCATCAAAAAAGTGTAGCCTGTGAGATCTACAGTCTTCCTTACATGCCCTTGGTTTCCTGACAGTTTACATTAGACACGACCAGGAGCTGACAGGAGCTGATCTGGCTGCACTTGGGTTGTTTACACTTCTTATCTGATGGCAGGGAACATGAAGCTTTAAAGGGACTGGGGAGAAAGATTCTGTGTCTTTTGTATAGAGAATCCACTGGTTGTAATGTAATTATCTGAGTAAACATGCAGACGCTCTCTGCTCAGCCCCTCTCCCTCTCGCCCTGCAGCCATTTCATGAAGGAATGAAAGAAGGCTGCCTGCTGAGCTTATCTTCTCTCCTGAGCAGATAAGAGGGAGAAATAAAACGCATATAGATTGTGCACAATACAGTTCTCCTCTGTGGATTAGCCAAACAATGTTTGCTCAAATACAGAGACTGAATATCAGGAACTCAGGAGCATGCATGGGAGGTAGAGCGATGACATCACAGAGGAGGTACTTGTTTTTTTAAACAGAGAAACACAACGCCCCTTTTTTCAGGCCTCAAGAGGGGAGTATCAGCCTGTCAGGTGAGGAACTCACTTCTTGGCAAAACCTCTTTATCACTGCATGGTGCCCAAATAACATTGCCAAATACAGCTGCTTAACCCGTTGTCGGCCACCAGGTGACTATATATGTCCAGGCATTCGACATGTAAGTATATAAGGTTCTTCTATAACATTTGTTCATGCTCCTGCAGAAGTAGTGAGCCAGCTGTCAGTGGCAGCTGGACTCTCCAGAGAGAGGGCAGTTTATCATCATCCCTGCCTTCCCGATTGATGTATAACTCAGCTGGAGGTCTTTAGGCTTCCTGGCGATCACAGGAGCACTCTGGCAGGGTAACTGGGTCTGAACAGATGCAAATCAAACCTGTCGTCAGTCCTAGTGGTTTTATTCACTTGTAAATTGTTAGAGGCAAAATCATAAAAAAAAGAATGTTTTGTAAAAATACCACTGGGATGGTGTGTGGGAAGGGGGCACAGTAAGTGAAGTAAATAAAGGAACCCTCAAAAACATTTACATTCAAAAAAGATTTAAAAAAACTGAAAACCCCCGAATAGAATTTTTACCCTCGCCCCAATAACTTTAAAGTTAGATCTACACATCACTGGCTGCTGGTCGGATTTTTGGCAGATTCAGTAACTAACCAGTGCCCCATAGACCTCAATAGAAAATCCGACTAACCAGTGCCCCATAGACTGCAATAGAAAATCTGACTGTAAAAAAGTGCCCATAGACCTCAAAAGACTGACTGTAACCAGTGTCCCTAGACTGCAATAGAAAAAATTTGACTGTAACCTGTGCCCCATAGACCTCAATAAAAATCCATCAATGTTAACCAAGCCCATAGACCCCGCAATAAAAATCCGACTCTAACCATCCCATGACCGATGAATCCGACAGTAACTAAGTGCCCCATAGACCTCAATAGAAAATCCGACTAACCAGTGCCCCATAGACTGCAATAGAAAATCTGACTGTAACCAATGCCCATAGGCCTCAATAGAGAATCTGACTGTAACCAGTGCCCATAGACCACAATATAAAATCTGACCGTAACCAGCGCCCCATAGACCGCAATAGAAAATCCGACTGTAACCTGTGCCCCATAGACCTCAATAGAAAATCCGACTGTAACCTGTGCCCCATAGACCTCAATAGAAAATCCAACTGTTACCAGTGCCCATAGACCACAATATAAAATCGGACCGTAACCAGCGCCCCATAGACCTCAATAGAAAATCCAACTGTAACCAGTGCCCCATAGACCTCAATAGAAAATCCGACTGTAACCAGTGCCCCATAGACCGCAATAGAAAATCCAACTGTAACCAGTGCCCCATAGACCGCAATAGAAAATCCAACTGTAACCAGTGCCCCATAGACCTCAATAGAAAATCCACCTAACCAGTGCCCCATAGACCTCAATAGAAAATCCGCCTAACCAGTGCCCCATAGACCTGTGCTATGGTCTACACAACACGGATTTTCTACTGTAGGATTTCTATACCGCCAGCCTCCGTTGGAATATAGAACATGTTCTATAATCCGACAGCTTTATTGCGGATTCCAGTATATTCAATGTAATAGGAAATCCAAAAACCAACCATGGTTTTTTGGGCCAGCCCGTGGCAAAAACCGCAGTACGGTGATGTTAAAATGCCGCTTGTGCTGTCCTCAGCAAGGGTGGCATAACCTGTGTGACAGGTCCCCTTTAAGACCAAAAAAATCACAGAAAAATGGGACATTATTTACTTAAAAACACAAACACAAGGCCATACTTACAACTCAGTGGCTGGACCATAGACTGAACCCAGAAGAAGGCAACACAGGCCTCTGTGCTACTTGGGAGAGATATCACAGGTGCAGATAACTAATGAGCAGCAGCTCACACACCCGTCCACTAGGGGAGCAGCTGAATGATAAAAAACTGCACCTTGCATAAGTACCAGTTCACACCAGTATGAAAGGAAGCCACAATATCATACAAGGGGAGACTGCACAAATGCAAAAATACTAATAAGACAACCACTCACAGCCTTCTATGTATGAGGGGGGTGGTTTCTGGTATTATAATTGCATATAGATAAGGTGATACAGAGGGTGCTGCCTTTATACAGATACGTGTGGTGCACCATGCTGGCTTACAACCTATGATGCCACTACTATTCGATTGGTCGGGCTGCCCAGTACATTACAGGTGTCTAACACAAAACACCAACACCCTCTGCTCCCCAGTATTTAGGACAAAAAAAAATACACACTGGAAAATCCCTACTGGGTTTAGTCTATTGTCCAGCCATTGAGCTGTAAATATTGCCTTGCGGCTGTGTTTTTCAGGCTCCCTTTAAAGGGGTTTTGCCACAAAGTGAGTTCCTTACCTCTTATCTGCTCAGGAGAGAAGATAAACAAAGCATACTGAGTCACGGAGGAGAGGGAGGGTGAGCAGAGAGCGAGGAAGAAGAGTGTCTGCAAAGTTTACTCAAATAATTACATTACAACCAGTGGATTCTATATACAGCAGACAACCACATACACTGCACTTTTGCTCCCCAGCCCCTTGCAAGCTCTAAAATTTGAAAGGCACATAAATTCTTATTTTTTTTTTGTTGCTGTTGCAGATGCCGACTGAGACCGTGGCCCTTCTGACCTTCATCTGTGGAAACGTGGCCTTTCTGATAGCACTTTTGGTTGGCATCGGACAATCTTAAGCCTGATGCTGTGCGCCGTTTAGAAGTGCCGACTCTTCTCTGCCAAAGAATTCATTATCAAACAACATTTTCATCATTTAAACTTTTTCTTGACAATATGAAGAGTGCACAGTGTGTGCAGGACGCCTGCGAGATGTTTACAGCGACTGATTCATGGACATGTATGAAGGAAGTACCTACATAGCACTAAATTATGGCTGCAATTTTGGGGGTTCTTTTGTGCTAAATATCCAGATCCATAGCAAAAGATGATACTACCATATGATAAGGAACATGTGACAATTTTAACAACTTACAAGGGTAACACATCAAAGTCTGGTTGTCCAGTTTGGATAATCTTTTCATAAACCATTGGTTACTCAGCAAGAAGGGAATATATCCTGTATTATAAAGGCAAAAATAACAGCTGCTAAGGGGCCCAGTGAAATAAGGAATCTAAGCATTGGTTGGTCTTCTATCCCTTGCTCAGTGTGATCTGCTAACCCTATCCCATGGGCAATGTGGTCTACTGATCCTATCACATGGGTAGTGTGATCTCATAAGCCTATCTCATGAGCAGCATGATCCCCTAACCCTATCCCATGGGCAATGTGGTCTACTGATCCTATCACATGGGTAGTGTGATCCCATAAGCCTATCTCATGAGCAGCATGATCCCCTAACCCTATCCCATGGGCAGCGTGATCCTATCCATGGTAATGTGACCTATAAGCCATCTCATGAGCAGCATGATCCCCTAACCCTATCCCATGGGCAGCGTGATCCCCTAACCCTATCCCATGGGCAATGTGGTCTCCTTATCCTATATCATGGGTAGTGTGATCTCCTAACCCTATCCCATGGGCAATGGGGTCTCCTTATCTTATATCATGGGTAGTGTGATCTCCTAACCCTATCCCATGGGCAGCGTGATCCCCTAAACCTATCCCATAGGCAATGTGGTCTCCTTATCCTAAAACATGGTCAGTGTGATCTCCTAACCCTATCCCATGGGCAATGTGGTCTCCTTATCCTATATCATGGGCAGTGTGATCTCCTAACCCTATCCCATGGGCAATGTGGTCTCCTTATCCTATATCATGGGCAGTGTGATCTCCTTTAAAAGAGTATTCCTGCTATAGATATGTATCACTTTTGTCAGATAAATGGGTGACCCATCATTGGGACCCCTACCAATCACTAAAACAGAGACCTTGAGTGACTGTACTCCGCTATAATTGGCAGTCCCATAGACTTTGAAGGGAGCAGCAGAGCGCATGTTTGACCTCTGCTCAATTCAAACCCTTCTTTCCTGAGTGAACATAGTCGGGAAGGATGGGGGACTCTGGGACCCAATTTTAGTGATCGTGGAGGTCCCTTACATTTTTTAGATATTTATTACCTGTGGATAGGTGATATTTGTCTACAGTGGAAAAACCCTTTAAGTCCAGTGTTCTTTTACTTGTAACGACGATTTAGAAAGTATCAATAAGTTCATGGGACATTTAGGGCCACATATATGAAAACTGTCTAGGTCTAAAATTCACTTTGTCGCCCATACCGACCAATCAGAGCTCATAGCGACCAGAGATCATAGCAACCAATCAGAACCCATTGTAACCAATCAGAACCCATAGCGACCAATCAGAGCGCCCCTTTCATTTTTTCAGAGCACTATATGAAATGAAAGGGGCGATCTGATTGGTGGCTATGGGCTCTGATTGGTGGCTATGGGCTCTGATTGGCTGCTATGGGCTCTGATTGGTGGCTATGGCTCTGATGGTATGGCTTTGGGCTACTGATTGGTGGCTATGGGCTCTGATTGGTGCCTATGGGCTCTGATTGGTGCCTATGGGCTCTGATTGGTGGCTATGGGCTCTGATTGGTGGCTATGGGCTCTGATTGGTGGCTATGGGTTCTGATTGGTTGCTATGGGCTCTGATTGGTGGCTATGGGCTCTGATTGGTTGCTATGGGCTCTGATTGGTGGCTATGAGCTCTGATTGGTGGCTATGAGCTCTGATTGGTGGCTATGGGCTCTGATTGGTGGCTATGGGCTCTGATTGGTGGCTATGGGCTCTGATTGGTCGCTATGGGCTCTGATTGGTCGCTATGGGCTCTGATTGGTCGCTATGAGCTCTGATTGGTTGCTAAGGACAACAAAGTGAATTTTAGACCTAGACAGTTTTCACTCATGAGGCCCCATAGTATTTTTATTGAATGCTGAAGGTGCTCCAGAGCTGTAGGCAATGACGATTATGGCTCTTGGTATTCGATAAAAGGAAGAGGTCCCGTTTGGAGAACCCATCCTGTTTACTCTAGATCTGCCCTAATAGAGCTTGCAAGTAGGAATTGCCATTCAGGTGGCTTCACGTCCATTAATGGCCATGAGTCCAGGTTCACTACGTTACCGGTGGTATGTTCTTTACTTCTATGATGTTCTCCATCCATCATGTTGCTGGTCTTCCTGATCTGATTCTTCTAAGTGCAGCCATAGCTTCTGTTCAGTTCAGTCATTTCAAAAAAATCTCAAATGTTTTTAGATCTATCTTTAACTATAAGATTGTTTGGGGATAGTTAATCTTTTGTTCTACCAAATCTTTACTGCTGTCTCCCTGTGGTTAGTAACTGAGATCCAAGTAAGGAAAAGCTTCATGTGTCTAAACATCATCACTAAATGCAGTTGCCCTGTTCTTTTGGGCTCTTTTTTTTGCGTAGGTTAAGAACAATATTTTTAAACTTTTCCTTATTGAGAGTCTATAGGACTTTGCTTCCACCAATCCTAAGGGTATGTTCACACGGTGCTTTTCAATCAGTTTTTCAATCCGAGACAATATCTTGGATTTCTACTGAGGATTATTACTTTGCAGAAGTTAGGATGTGGGTTGACCCCATTTCTATGGCGTTAATCCACGTCACGCCTGCCCGAAGTGGAATCCGAACAAGATCTTCCTCAAAGAATTGACACATCCAAAGAACGCACCAAAGAAAATCTGCACTATGGTTCACAATGTGCCCATACAGATGAATAGGGCTCAGTTTGCACCAAGAATTTCACAGTAAAATCCATCGTGTGAACTTACCTCAATGATTAAACTGGTACAGACTCACTGTCAATGATGAAATGTATCGCATTATACTGCTAGTAATGCTGTATACAAAGTATCGACTAGAACGGGGGTGTCAAACTGCGGCCCTCCAGCTGTTGGGAAACTACAACTCCCATCATGCACACTGTTGTAGATTATATAAATGCATGATGGGAGTTGTAGTTTCCCAACAGCTGGAGGGCCGCAGTTTGACACCCCTGGACTAGAACATTCCTATTGTTTATCATTTTTGTCAATCCATAAATTCCTTACAGACACAGAGAGGCGTGTTTTATACATTTTAACTTTTTTGTAACATTAATAAATTATTTTGTCTTATTTATTGGCTCGGTGTTTTGTTCATTAAAAAAATATATTTTTTAAAATTATATTTCAAAAATTATAATTCAAATTTATTTTAGCATTGTGTTAAATTAATGGTTAACATTCCCTAAAATTTTCTAAATTTTTTAAAAATCCTGAAATCCTGTAGTTTTCACTTTGGATACTTAGACTAATAATAGTCTGGCTTGGGAAACAAGTATGTCCTGTGTCAGTAAGGGATTAAACAAGTGCAGTAATCAGATAAAATTGTTGTAAAAGAAGCAAAAATATCATGCTACCATCACAGGGTGTAGGGGTAACCAACAGGTTTTTTGAAGCCAAATTTATCATTACCCCCCCCCCCTCCCCACCTCCATAACTAACCATTGCTGTATTCCCAAGACATAACTGTGTTGCATGAGTGCTCAGACTTAAGAGTTCCATCCACATTAGACAATAGTCGGCCATACCTGCCATTTTTGGCAATGCTGTTTAATATATATGGTGTTCTCCCAACTCTCTCTGTTCTGATGATGTTGGGAAAAAGAAGGATTGAACATGTTGAATTTCAACGCCTGATACTTTAGTTTTCTGTACACATAAGCAGCAGTTTTCTCTACTCCCTATTGAAAACACAGGCATGTTTGTCTGACATCTGTATGGGCGCCTGTAGTGATGCTAATTTCCTCACTTCAGTCTTCATCTCTAATTTTCTGTTGCCCCAGAGCCAGGCCCGGACTGACCATAGGGCAAACCGGGCATTTGCCCGGCGGGCCGCTGGGGTCCGGGCTGCAGGGCCGGCTCGGATCACCTGCCGAGGAGGACGGTGCTCCCCCCCGGCGGGCCCCAAGTCCCGGCGCCGGTCTGTGGCACGCTACAGGGGCCGCAATGGTCGCATCAGCGACTGGACCCCTGTGACAGGGGGCCGAAAGGCCCCCCATCGCCACATGGCTGCACGCCCGGGTCACTGACCCAGCCATGCAGCCATCACGGCCACCGCTTGCACCGCGCGGTGCAGGCAGCAGCCGAGGCTGAACATCTGGGATCTATTGATCCCGTCTGTTCAGAAATTATATCTTGTCCTGCAAAATCAAAGCCCTAGTATGTCTATGTAGATGGGAAAATAAAAAAAGTTTTGGCTCCTGGAAGGCGGGGAGGGAAAAACTTAGAGCCATATTATTATGACCAGCTGTCAGGAATGGGTTAATATGTGGCTTTATGAACTAGCGGTAATTGGAAAATAGAGATGTTATTGTCTTATATTTTTCCCACTACGTGGTTATGAGGCTTTCCTAGATAATACCTGCTGAGACCATATTCTCCAGGGACTTTGTATGATTTCAATAATCCTATAAGCTGCTTTGCAGTTTGCTGAAACTGTAAATCGTATTGTTCATAAGACTGAAATAAGATGTAATATGATGTCATCAGTTATCAAGTGTAAAAAGTCATTCACCTGTGAAAGCAAAACAGGACCGGGGCCGATTGTTGTCCCCTGGAAATAGTGAATTCATATTGAAGGACTGCAACAGAAGCTCACGAAGAAATTGGTCAAAAAATATATTGGAAATTTATTTTTATTTTTTTTATTATACAATGAATAAACTTTATTTGCTGATAATGGAAAACCCATTTAAAGAGCCTTTCCCGGCTATAAAATTGTCTATAAATACATGTTACATCATTAGGTTCACATACTGTGGTTAGCACCAGTGTTCAACTTAGTTTCTTCAATAACATAAAACCTACTGTTACCACCTGAAGACTCTTGAGTAATTTCATCAACGCTGCCTACAGATGACTATGATTCAGCCGGGGGGATTGGTGCACCAATTCCAGTGTCCCCACCAACACCAAAATAACCATAATAGATGAAGGGCACAATAGATTTGTACTGATGCAAATGTATTGTGCCCTTCATCTCTTGTGTTTTTTTTTGGAGTTTGTTCTCTCACTAAGGCAAGCGGGACCTTGATCGGCACTTGATATGATCGCAGATTTACTTGCTGGTCAGTTATTGTTCAAAATAACCTGTATTGAAGGCATGATATTACAAAACCTACTCCAATGGATTGGTCACCACTGCATCAGGATTCCTACACCCTTCTCCCCAGACAATTTCTCTACTCCCAACTGGATCGGCACATCGATTCCAGCGTCCTTATCGAAGCCAAGAAGATCTAAAACAAAGCTATTGTCTTACAAAGCCTACTCCAATGGATGGGCCACTGCATCAGAATTCCCAACACCCTTCTCCTTAGGCAAGTGCTCTACTCCCAACTAGATCGGCATACTGATTCCAGCGTCCTTACCAAAGCCAAGAAAATCTATAATGAAGCCATGATCTTAAAAAACCTTCTCCAATGGATTACTCACTGTATCAGAACTTCAAACACCCATCTCCCTAGAGAAGTACTCTTCTCCCAACTGGATCGGCACACTAATTCCAGTGTCCTTATCGAAGCCAAGAAGATCTATAATAAAGCTATGATCTCACAAAACCTACTCCAATAGATGGGCCACTGCATCAGTATTCCCAACACTCATCTCTTTAGACAAGTGCTCTACTCCCAACTGGATCGGCACACCAATTCCAGTATCCTTACTGAGGCAAATGTAACCTATAATGAAGACATGACCTTACAAAACCTACTCCAATGGATGGGCCACTCCATCAGAACTCCCAAAACCCGTCTCCCCAGATGATTTCTCTACTCCCAACTAGATCGGCACACAAATTCCAGCGTCCTTATTGAAACCAAGAAGATCTATAATAAAGCTATGATCTTACAAAGCCTACTCCAATGGATTGGCTACTGCATCAGAATTCCCAACACCCTTCTCACTACAGAATTGCTCTACTCCCAACTAGATCGGTATACCAATTCCAGCGTCCTCACCAAAGCCAAGAAGATCTATTATGAAGCAATGATCTTAAAAAACCTACTCCGATGGAATGGCCACCACTGCATCAGAAGTCCCAACACTCATCTCCCCAGATAATTTCTCTACTGACAATTGGATCGGCAAACCGATTACAATGTCCTTACTGAGGCCAAGATGATCTATAATGAAGCCATGATCTTACAAAACCTACTCCAATGGATTGGCCACTGCATCAGAATACCAAACACCCATCTCCCTAGAGAAGTACTCTACTCCCAACTGGATAGGCACACTAAATCCAGCATTCTTACCGAAGGAGGCAATATAAGTCCCAGTTCTCCATGCATAGGTGCAGATACTGATGAACAATTGCTCACGCACTTAGAGCCTCATGTGTGAAAACTGTCCAGGTCTAAAACTTTCTTTGTTGCCCATAGCAACCAATCAGAGCTCCTAGTAACCAATGAGAGCTCCCCTTTTTTTTTCCATATAGTGCTCTGTTAAAACTAAAGGGGAGCTCTGATTGGTTGCTATGGGCAACAAAGAAAGTCTTAAACCTAGACAGTTTTCATACATGTCCCCCTTGCTGTCCATGAGGGGGACAATTGCTTGGTACATAATTGCACATTAGATAAGAATCTGTAATCCAGCATCCATATATACTTATAAAAAAGTAGAACTGCATTGACAAATTGTTTAAAACGTGTTAGCATGTACCCATGTCTGGACCCTGTGATATTTGTAGCGTTCTATAATCTGATGGAATAAAGTATCTACCTATACTGTATATGGAGTGCTAGATTACAGGTTCTTTTTGATATATTCATGTGCAGCACTAACCAGAGTGCTTTTTCCTTCCACCCAGTCTAGTAAGGTAAGCTGGCATTACCCCTTGCTTACTCTACATTAGATAAGAGCCAGTTCACCTCAGGTTGCAGAGAAGCTACCACAGCACCATAGGGGGGGAGATTGCAAAAATTTTGATACACAACCACTCACACAGCTAGGCTATGTTCACACGGTGTAATTTCGGGGATGTATTTCACCCGCAATTACGCCGTGTGCTCGGGGACTGGGTGGGGGGCTGGCAGCCCGCCGGCCCCATAGACATTCATTATTCTCAGTGCGTATTCGCCGCTAGTAATTGACATGTCACTTCTCTCCCCACTCGGCTAAATTTGCAGCAAAAAGGGGGACGTAAAAT
>JAODAL010040290.1:0-37044 GCA_025379985.1 Phyllomedusa bahiana
AAGCCATCGGGCTGCCCTTTTCTTAATTTAGCTCATGGATAATGCAGGGTCCCTGTGAGAACAATGTCTATGTGAGCAGGAATGAGTATGGTGCCATCTGTAACCAAGGTTTTACTCCTAGTGTTGATCAAAGTTAAGTTCGAGTCGAACATCTCGATTTTCTCCAACTAGCCATTTTAATAGTTTTCAGAGCCTGTCTGCACTTTTGGCGGCGATCCAGAGCACAGAGAAGCGTCATCGCTGAGGTGTAGGGCTTTCACTGGTTGCTAAAATCACATGACCATGTTATATATATTTCACTGTATTGCGTTCTGACTTAGATAGCATTTTCCTCTCCATAGACAGCAATAGTTAGGGAGTTTGGTATTGCTGGCTGCATCTTTCTCACACCCAGAAGCTGTTATTTGGTGACATTTGCAGCCTCACATAACGCCTAACTCTCATATACATGGATATATAATATACATAGTTACATAGTTACATAGTTACATAGTTAGTACGGTTGAAAGAAGACACATGTCCATCAAGTTCAACCAAGTGTAGGGAAAATGTGAGTGAGGGAGAGAGACAAGGACATTAAGTCCAGCCTCACCACTGGTTAATGCCCTGAAACCCACAAGGCAAGAACCAATCTGCTCCAGCAGAGACCGTATTTCTGACCCCAGAGCCTCCACCAGCCAGGATCCAGAATTTTACATAGCTACGTATGCATTAATATTCTTTAGTTCCAGGTAGGTATCTAAGCCTTTCTTGAAACTCTCTACAGTTCCTGCCGTGACCAGCTCCTCAGGCAGGCTATTCCACAGATTCACAGTTCGTACAGTGAAGAAAGCCTTCTTCCTCTGGAGGTTGAATCCTTTTTTTCTCTAGTCGAAGGGATGTCCCCTTGTCCTTTGAGGGGCTTCACTTGAAATAATTTTTTTCCCCATACTTTTTGTAGGACCATTTATATAATTTTTATAAATTAATCATGTCCCCCCTAGCCGTCTTTTCTCAAGACTAAATAAGTTAAATTCTGCTAACCTCTCCTCATAACTAAGATGCTCCATTCCCCTTATAAGTTTGGTTGCTCGTCTTTGCACTCTCTCTAGCTCCATTACATCTCTTCTATAAACTGGGGCCCAGAACTGAACAGCATATTCTAAGTGAGGACGCACCCCAAAGCTTTGTACAGCGGTAGAATGACATCCTGTCCCGTGAGTCCATGCCTCTTTTAATAACACGCCAATATCTTACTTGCCCTAGAGGCAGCTGATTGACATTGCATGCTGTTCTGTAGTCTATGATCTTCAAGAGCGCCCAGATCCTTCTCAACAAGGGATTCTCCAAGTATTTCTCTCCCTAGGACATATGATGCCTGTAGATTATTTCTCCCCAGATGCAGAACCTTACATTTATCCACATTGAACCCCATTTGCCAAGTGGATGCCCAAGCACTCAGTGTGTCCAGGTTTGCTTGCAATTTATGAGCATCTTCCATAGATACAGAGTGCTTGGATTTGCTAAATCATACTCAGTGCCCATAAGTTCAGTTCTTGCAGTATTGGAGGTGAAATCATTTTATAACGCACCGTCTCTAATTCTCCTATACAAAGAAATATATTCTACATAGTGGTTGGTTGGTGAAAATTATTCTGAGTGGAGAAAAGTTAATTTTTGGTAGTTTTGGGGGGTGAAATACCTTTCAAATATTGTCATACAGATATATATATATAGCCATCAGTCATCTATTAACCATTTCAGGGCCCCATGCAGCTAAATCAAATGGGGCCCCCACCCATTACTAGTTTCTATTTTTAACATATCACTGGGCCCCTTTTTGATTAGGGGCCCTCACAGGAGTACTGCCCGTACTGCCCTATTGGCACCCCTGCCAGTTATCATGTGCCATTTCCAATACCGTTGTCTTCTTATGTGTCAAAGGGGCTTTTGGGACACCTCAGGATGCAGGGCCCCGAAGCGGCTGCTACCGCTGCACCCTCGATAACTTTGCCCCTGCCAGCTGAACCACCAACGTCCCCGTTGGGATGTTCTTGCTGCCACCACATATATCACATGTACAAAGCTTGCAAGCAGAGGCATAACTTTAAGTTCTTGGGCCCTTGTGCTAAAAGTGAAATGGTGCTCCTACCAGTTACCATGTGCCATTTCCAATACTGGTGTCTTCTTATGTGTCAAAGGGGCTTTTGGGCCCCGTAGCAGCTGCTACCGCTGCACCTCCTATAGCTACACCCCTGCTTGCAAGCTGCCCTCATCTTTTCAGTTAGCCATTGAAAGGAATGAAGTATTTTAGCCTGGGAATTTTTTCTGTCACTCTTAGAGCCAAATTGTCTTCACTAAGTTGTTCCACGTATCGAGTTTACTGTTATGGATGGTAATTCCAACTTCTCCTCACCTGCATAGGTATAAAATTTAACCCGAATATCTTCTCCCATTGACTTTAATGGGTTTTGAGGTTGAGTTCGAATCGAACCGAATACCTCTACTATTCGAAGTTTGACTCCGTCTCCAACGTGAATATTTTACTGTTCACTCATCTCTATTTACTACCCCTAAGTTTCTAACTGATTTCTTACAGGAGACTTTAGCATTTTGTTTATCAAGTGAATCATGAGCTATTTTTAAAGACTTAAAGACTTATGTTGGGGCTTCTGTGATTTTCTTGTGTTTTCCTGTCTCAGCTGATATCCCATTCACCATTGGATTGGAGTATCTCGGACCCTTTAATCTGCTCATCCTATTTAATGCTTGTCCTTTAT
The DNA here is from genome assembly GCA_025379985.1 of Phyllomedusa bahiana. NCBI lineage: Eukaryota > Metazoa > Chordata > Amphibia > Anura > Hylidae > Phyllomedusa > Phyllomedusa bahiana. Next base: position 2,760 of record JAODAL010040290.1, read on the forward strand.
GGTTCTCATCCTACATTTCACTCCTCCTATACGGTGCCCATTCCCATTCTATAAGATACAAAAATAAAAATAAAAATGAAAAAAGTCATGTGTATTCTTAAACTTAATGTTTAATAAATACTACTAAAATGAAACTCTCATATCCAATTTTAAGCAAAAACTAACCAAAGGTACAAGATAGTTCCAAAAAGACACAAACAATGGTCACAAAAATAGGGAAAGTCACTGCAACAACAGCCAAAAAATGCCAAAAATCAATCTTTTTTAGGGGAGACTACAACTTACCTCCTCAGAAATCGAAATTCCCCTCAGGACTAAAAAGGTGTAGAGGTAAACCCCCAGGAGGTCTAACCCTTAGTCTATTGTCAGTCCACTTGAAGGAGAACACTGGAACAAATAGTATTAGTACAAATGAGTAGTGTTGAGCGATTACGTTGGCCATCGACATCGATCGATAGTCGATAGTCGGCCACCATCGATAAGGTTTTCGATAGTCGATAGTCGATCATCTCCGATGACCATTAAAGTCTATGGGAGAGCAACAACACCTTCATTCTTACACCCAAACAGGGCTGGAGAAGCTGGAATTAACAGCCACAACAGTCAAATGGATACCTGCTACATCTTAGGCACAACACTTAGGCTATAAAAGCCACAGAAAAAAAGTCACACCACCATCACTATCCCTGTTCTGAACACAGCATTACCTTAAGACCTGCATCATCACCCACAAATTAAAAAGGCAGAAGGCAGTATGAAAATGAACGTCCACATCATTTTACTTTGAACTGGACATTGAATAGCCTGTCCTGGAACGCAGCAATGAGCCCACAAACCTGCAAGAACCCCCACATTTCAAAAGTGCCGGAAAAATGAGTCTTTCACACCATTTTAGATTCAACTGGACATTGACTATACCTGTCCTGGCCACAGCATGAGCCCCAATCCTGCATGACCCCCCACAATTAAAAAGTGCCAGAAAGGAGTCTTTCAACCACCATTTTAGTTTCACTGACATTGCTATACCATCCGCCACAGCATGAGCCCCAAACCTGCATGACCCTCCACATGTTAAAAAGTGCCGGAAAAAGAAGTCTTTCAAAACATCCCATTTTTAGTTTCACTGGACATTGACGAATAGCTAGTCCAGGGCCACAGCATGAGCCCAATCCCGCATAACCCCCAGATTTAAAAGTGGCCGGAAAAAGATTCCTTCAACCACCATATTAGTTTCACTGGACATTGACTATACCTGACCTGGGCCACCGCGATGAGCCCCATCCTGGCATTGACTCCCACATTTAAAAAGTGCCAGAAAAAGAGTCTTTTCACCACCATTTTAGATGAACTGGACATTGACTATACCTGTCCTGGGCCACAGCATGAGCCCCCAAACCTGCATGACCCCCACATTGAAAAGTTGGAGGGGGGGGTTGGGGGGGGGGGGGGAGGGGGGGGGGGGGGGAGGCGGTTGGCGGGGGGGGGGGGGTGGTGGGTGGAAGTGGGGTCGGGTGGGGGGGTCGGGTGTGGGAGTGGGCTGTTGTGTGAGGGATGGGGGGGTGGGGGGGGGGGTGGAGGGCCGGAACAAGGTTCGATTCAAAACCACCATATAGTGTCCACTGGAATTGACTATCCCTGTCCCTGGCCACATCATGGACCCAGGCCGTAGATCCAGTGGGTTTTGGTTTTGCGTGGAGCCCAGGCTGGCGTCCTCATCTATTACACGCTATGGGTTAAAAATGCCCTGATGACGCAGCAACAAAACTGTCGTGCTGAAGCAGAGAGCGAAGCGGAAGTGTGAGAACTCCAAGCCTTCCTCAGTACACAGACCGACCATAACCTGGGTAGCGCTGCCCCTCCGTATGATGTGGACCAAATGAGCTTCACTGTGCAAGTACTGGAGGTTAGACGGCTCCTGTAACAACCCAGGTGCCCTATATCTTTGCATTCATTTTCTCAATTTAACTCAAACGGCGGTGAGGAAATGGTCTCAGTACATTGTTCTCTGGTCTGTGCCTCCTACTCCTGTTTCTCGTGAATAACCTACATCTGGTCAAGTCTTCCCTGTACCCTCCCGGTTGAACAATTCAATGAATTTTTTAACGAAAGTATTTTGTACATGCAAGTTGTTTAGTACTCTTTAATTACTAGACAACACATCTTTAAAATCGGATGGAATCCCACCATTTCTTTGTTTCTCTTTTTAATTGAATAAAATGGGTTGTCTCAATAAAGGGATTGGATAGCTATCGTTAAAGATCTTGCAAAAACAAGTACATTTTGCAATAATGTGTCATTAACAGTGTGCCTACCTATTCCTGTTTTCTGACAGCACCATCACCTTGAGCACTCTTGACCATTGTGAAGAAACAAATGACTGTTAGAAACCCCAACATTTTTAGCATAGGACCTGTAGTAATTGCTCGCATTTTTCAAAGCATCAACGACCCAAAAAATTATAAAAATGACTTCTTCAGCCACTGTTAATAAATTTGACAGGAGAAATGGCCCATGCCATTAGAAGCCAGCATTCTGTTCCAAAGACCATGATTATTGCTGTATCTCACAGCAACATGACCCCAAAAAATTATAAATATGAACTTCTCAGCCACTGTAAAAAATGTGAGGAACATGACCCCAAAACGCCTTGACAATTGTGGAACAAATCTAAAGATAGTAGTAAAATGAATAGGTTTTGTCATGACACCTAGGTGTCTTTAGTCTCCTCAACAGCAAACCAGCAAAATGAACTAGTGGGAATTGAGATAAAAATTGCAGTAAGAAAATGAAAAATTTAAAAAAAATTTTTCACGAGGACCATTTCTGTGGGGTTTAGTTGGAGAGAATGAGAATAGACCAGCAACTAATCGGTGACCTCGAGCAATTGGGCCAACAACAACATCAAGATCCATGCCTGATCATCTTGATGAAAGTCAAATCGATCCACATTATCATGGAAACGGATGCGTTTGTCCTGTAATGACTCCTTCCGGCTGTTGCTGAAGGTCCCCGCTCAGATATGACGCTGGCTGCTGGGCAGGACAACAACCTCTATGGCGTACGAGCCAGATCTGGCATATCGTTCCATTATTGGATACCAGAAGTCTATTGGGTCCGGAACACATACAAAAACATCCGGTGATTGAGACGCAGATAGTCGTCGCACCATGAATCTAAGCTGGTCTCTGGGTTTTGTATGTGTGGGCCTGCAATGCTTCGTTGGTGAGTGGTAACTAAAGATTGCCGGAGGACACCCATAGGCTTCTGCCACCGTTTGCCTGCTGCTAGCCGCTGCTGCCGGCTACCCTACTTGGCACTCTACTGCTGTCACGTCGCTGGCGTTGTTTCCACCTTACATTGAAGAACTTGAAGCAGGGACGCAACAGAAGTCTCAGTTATCAATCAGCAAGGTCTCCATTCCTGCATTTTACTCTCTATTTGGGTGGGTGGAAGGAAATGCTGATTTTGTTTGTACCGGGGAACCAGGAGGTGGCCCACCCATTAAATGTTGTTCCATTTGACGGCCTTAAGCGAGGATCATGTTGGGAGGAAATGGAGCATCCAAGCACTCAAGTGAGAGATGGACGCCTTGATCCCAAGCTCTGGTTTGCGGGCACTAAGTAAACCATCTTCCGCATCTGCTATCAAATTTAGGCCAACACTCTTTTCCAAGGCAGGACGTCATGTCTAGGAATACCTACCTCCTGCCGCTTCCTCCCGGCACAGCTTCAACACAGCCCTGACTTGCCTCAGACATGCACCCTGAGAGAAGAGGTGCCGCCTTGCACTAGCTCGGACCCTGAACCACTGGCCTAATGAAGACCGATAAAATTGAGAAACTGTCCTGGCCCCTTGGTGGATTGACAGAGAAAAGGCTCCGTGTCTGCATCTGTGTCCGTCTCCTCCTCCGTGCTGGCGGGACCTGATGTTTTTCAGAGTGTCCAACGATCGTTCCATGAACTAAGATCACACAAAGCTCATGCTGACAAGGCAATGTGTCCGCACTGACCCATTTGCGTCTTTCAAAACTGGCAAGGATGGTGCAGAGCTCCATTTCACCTGCTCCATTTCTCGTGAGCTCACACCCCGAGGTCCGCACCCGCTGCTTGTACAGGCCATGTGTACACTCTCGTCTGCGTAATGGCATTGCGCTGCGCACCCACAATCGCTGGAGCATGTGGAGGTGGAATTCCAGCGTGTTGCCACGTCAACAATGAGACGGTTGACGGGGAGGCCGAGCTGGAAGCTGCAACGCAGCCAGGCGGGGGAGACGAAGCAGGTGCAACGCGGAAATGCGAATCAGACCTCGAGCCTTCTGTCTCACAGGCCAGTCCATACCCGGGTAGCTCTTTAGAAATTTTCTGGACGAACAAGGTTCATAACATTGTGCTAGCAAAGCGATGTTTCTCGTCCTACCGATCTTAAGGGGACCAGCAGATTCGCCCATATCGCACACACCTTGACTGGCCACAAGGTTTCTTTGTCACCCAGCCAGCGGCTTGGTCCTCGGTTGCGGAGAGCCCGTCCACAGCTCCTGACCTGTGGTGTGGACAGGTCCTCCAAGACAGATTAAATTCAACGACGGCCAGGTGTGCTCTGGTCACGTGAAGCCACCAGAGGACCTTGGGTTGAAAAGAGCCCCAGCACCCATCCCTACGCGTTTTGAAGAGCGTGGCGCCGACGCCGAGAGGCCACGCGTCACCCTCCAGAGACATCCCCCGCTCACCCAGTGAGCTGTCACAGAGATATAGCGGCCTTGCCGTGCTGTACTAGTCCGATTTTTCGGTGGTGAGATGGACTTTTCCCGGACACGAGATGCAGACAACGCGCTTGAAATTTTTAGATGACACGTGCTGCCAGGGCAAGGACGGCTTTTCTGGCAAAGAAAATGCCTGCTACGCCATCTGGTAGTGGGGGCATGCGAGGGCCATGACGTGGCCTGTAATCCATCTTGTGTCCACCAGACGGAAAGCGCAACATTATCCAAGCCAAAAGCCTGGCAATGGCCGAACATTCAAGGCCTTTGGGCTTTGGGATGGTTTTGGGTTAATGTGTTTTCTTCTGCTCCAAACCCAGTAAGACAGAGGCTGGGCTGCTAGACTGGCCCTGTACGCCTGCCAGGTTCCGTCAAACTGCTGGCGGAAGGAGAAGGGTTAGTATGGGTCTCTGTGGTGCTGTGGTACTCCGGGCGACGTGGAGGCTGAAGCGCAGGCAGATACCCCCTGATCATGACTCTGAGAGAACAATGGCCTGAGAACGCTTGGTGTGGCGGAGGAGGAGGAGCGAGACAGAGGGATGAACAGTGTTTGTGAGCCTAGCGCGTCGTTCTGGCCCTTTTTGGCCAAAGTTACCCTTCCATTTCAACTCAAGCATTCGCTGCATGTGAACTATGACATGTTGGAGGTGGTTAACCACTTAAGGGTTCTTCGGCCTCTACTTATGCGTTTAGCGGGCAAAGCGCATATGACATCCGCTGGGTGAATCACTGACTTGCTCAAAGAGGCCCAGGCTTGAGAGTTCCTGGACCTTTTGAAACCGGCGATAAGTCCGAGGAGCGGGTTTGGCGCTGACGGCTGGCGGAATCATAACAGCGGAACTTCTGCGAACCCGCCCTCTCCCTTTTTGTGGCGAGACCCGAGTGACACTACTCTCCATCGTCTTCCTCCTTTTCCCACGGATGAAGCGCTCGCAAGCAAATTCTGGCGTTAAGAACAGGATGGATCCGCAATGTCCGTCATCATCCATCATCATCATCAACTACAGTGACTTGTCGTCCCTGGAACTTTCTACCATCCAGAAGCTGCGGGCTACAAGCAAGGGCCACTTGCAAGGTGTTGCCGACCGCGCCGGGTTTTTTGCCCGATTCGACCGGCTTCCTTCACCTCCTCTGATGCATCAGTAACTGGGCTCATAGCAGACTAAAACATCCACTTGATCTTTTAGACATGCCTCAACCCAACCGCAATTGTCATCAATAGAAGGTCTTCAGACAATGGATTATCCACATAGGTTGGTATAGCGAGTTTGACATTGTGGGCTGCTTCATGTTGGACGGATGCTGATGATGCTGAAGGACGACATTTGTGCCGGAGCTGCGAGGACGAGGAGAAGCGCTAAGATGCAGGTTGCATAACCACTGAAGGACAGATTGGTGACGATGTTCGTATACTTAGATTCACAGGCCCTGACCTCAAGCGATGACAGAGACCTGACGTCCCACTGCAATGACGATTCCGCTGGCATGCGTGTTGATCGCCACACTGGAAGGACACCTTCTCCGTCGTACCTACCTCCATGTGCTAACCCCCACTTAGCTCGCTTACCCACCTGCATTTCGCTCCATGTTCAGAAATATAAAATTTGTGAAGGTATGAGAATAGTTATTGGAAAGTCTCTATAAAAGACCGGCAAAGCACAGCTATTCTCAAATCCCTCAATCAAAACAAAATTGCTTGGATTCAAATTTAACTGCAAGGTGCTCTCACAAATCTGACTGAGCAAAAGTACAAAAAACACGTATCTGTTATGTTTTCTTCGATAATTCATACGTTACTTTTTTGCACCTTTCAATTCACCAGTGGTGACTATAGAATTGCTTGTTTTAAGATTTACCGTGGATGCTGCGTCAATGACAAAGCTGGTGCGCAAAAGTCAAAAACACAGATCTTTATGTTTTCATATAATACAACGGTATTTTTTTTGCACTTTCAAATCACCTGTGTCACAGAACAGAATTGCTGTTTTAAGATTTACGGTGGATTGGCCCCAGGCGACAATGAACAAAGCTAGGTGCGCAAAAGTCCAAAAAACACGTATCTGTTAAGTTTTCGTATAATACCACGGTAATTTTTTGCACCTTTCAATCACCTGTGGTCCACGTATAGAATGCTGTTTTAAGATTTAACGAGGATGCTGCTCAATGAACAAAGCTGGTGCGCAAATGATTCAAAAAACACGTATCTGTATGTTTTTCTAAAATACACGTTATTTTTTGCACGCTATCAATCACCTGGTGGTGACTATAGAATGCTGTTTTAAGATTTACGTGGATGCGCTTCAATGAAACAGAAGCTGGGTGCGCAAAAGTAAAAATAACACGTATCTGTTACCTTGTTATCGTACGATAACACGTAATTTTGCACAAACAACCTGTGCTGACTACAAGATTGCTGATTGTAATTTAAAAGTGCAAGGTGGATATATCGAAGCATGCACAGTGAATGGGTAAAATTGAAAATGAACACCTATCTGAAATGTATACTGATAATAAATGGGGAAAGTTTTGCACCTAACAAAGAGACCTGCAGTTACTAAAATGATGTGTATCCAATATTCAGGCTGCCCAATATCCAGGAAATATTTCAATAGCAAACTGTTAATAATAAAGATATTGCAGTGCAATGTCTACACTAAGTCTTGGTGAACTTTATCCAGTGTTCTTTATAGATAGAGCTTGTCTGTTTTCGCCCACGGGCCCCCCCGCTTCCATCCGTGACTTTACAGCGGTAGATGCTGCTTTAAAATTCTCTAGCTAACTACATAAAATCTTCAAATCTCTAATCTAACTAAATTGAAAGGATCACAGCTAATAGTAGAGGTTTTTCTGTGCAGAAATAGACTAATTTCGCTGAGCTGTTTGGCCACAGGCAGAGCGCACGTCCTATTCCTATGAGACGCTGAGAGACACTGAGGCTGAACAGGAAGGGCTGTTCTATGTTAAAACGAGGTCATGTGATTTTTTCCAGCCAATCGCAACCATACACATCCCAGTCATGACGTCGCACACACATCTCACCCTGCTCTATTCTGTAATCTGATTTGCTGGCCGGCAAAATGATAGGAAGCGCCGAAAATGGCGCGATCTTAATAGATTATTTCACAGATTTTAACCTTAATTATCGCATAATTGAAAATTTCGATCATCTAAAAAACCTTGCCGATTTCAACTTTGTCGATAAAAATCGCTCAACACTACAAATGAGGTGATTATTCTCTATGATAGAACCCTTAGAGAACAGGAGATTTATATCCTGAGTAAAGGCCTCTTGTTTCTCTCCACAGCTAATTTGACTGGTTCCATTGTTCTAAAGATCTGCACTTCTTTGTGCATAAGTTACAGTGGAACAGGTTTTTTTTTGTACCCAGGGTAAGCGACATTGTATGGAACTAGGTATTCCTTTGAAATGCTGGATGAGTTCAAACTTTTGGAGAGCCTAACTGAGGAGTTACCTAAACAACAGGGTGGAGGCCTTTTTACAGATTTAAAAAACAAAAGTACATGTGCAACACCTCAGGGGGAATTATCTCACATCAATTTGTTCGTTGAAGTCACTGTCAGTGAACATGGAAAACTTAATAACTTTAAAGTCAAATGGAATTGTAGTAATAAGGAATACTATGGCATTAAATCTTTGGCTGAGGATAGTTTAATTACCACTAAACCTTCTGACAAGAGGGGCAACGTGGTAATAATCAATACCAATGATTATGTCAAGATGTGCCTCAACATCCTTAAGGATACAGTGGGGTATACAATTCTAGATAAGAATCCCACCCCTGTATTTCGTGATGAGTTGAATACCATTCTCCTTGAAGCGAAGAGTATAGATTTCATTGGTAATGATGAGTTTGAGTATATTCTACTTAAGTTTCCAATTACAGCAATGTTCTACTAACTGCCTAAGGTGCACAAGAAGAGTGGTCCACTCAAAGGAAGACCGATAGTAGCTGGCATGGGAAGTCTGTGCCAAAATGAGGGTGACTACCTAGAAAGAAATCTATCACCCTTTGTAGTGGCACTGCCATCATGCACTCATGATACAGTTTCTAAAGAAACTAGAAGGTATTTCTATTCCTTGCAAGCATAGATGTTGAGGCACTGTATTCCTCGATACCTCATGTGTGTGGTTTGAGGGCACCATGACAAGTTCCTCTGGCAAAGAGCTCCACAGTCTCACTGCCCTTACAGTAGAGACTCCCTTTCTACAGTGGGTAGGATCCCTTTTGACCCCTTTTTTAATAATGGCACCACATTTTCTATGCGCCAATCCTTTGGCACATACCTTGTTGCTATACAGTACATAAATATTAAAAATAGGGATTTCACGAGTAAGGTGGTGTATCCACAGGGTCACCATGAATGATGACTTGACCCACACCAATGAGTGGAGTCTAAGGAGCCCCCCGCAGAGCCCGTGGCAAGGGGAAACAGAATTGGTTGCAAGGAACTCACAGGTTGCTACCCCTGACATGGCTGCTTGGGGTGACAGCCAGTGTGCCAATAAAGTATACAGGAGGCAGGCACAGACAAGTTCAGGGCAGGTGTTAGGCAGAGACGTAACCAGGTCATAGGCAAAGAGGTCAGAGCAGGAGTCTGTCAGAGAATAGTCCTTAAATGTGAGCCAAGGGTCAAAACCAGAAAGTAAAAATAGGAAAGAACACAGCCCAACCAGGGTCAGGAACACCAACATACTGGCAAATAGGATATGGGGAGGTGTCTACATAAAGCCCCTGAAAAAATGCTATTGCTCCAGTAAAGTTGACACTCGCTGATCCTTTAAATCACAAAGTTACAACATGCATGCCCCTAAAGTAGAGGCACAAGTGTGCGGCCGGGAGCAGAGGAGGAGACTGGACACTGGTGGAGAGCAGAGAAGAAGTGAGTAATGACAAAAGAAGCAATGATTGTGGCACATGCCATGACATTACCATCCCTTCTCCCTCTTAAGACCCTTCTTCTACTGAGCTAGTTGAAGATGGAATTTGCGGAGATGCTCAGGAACACTGATATTTTCAAGGCACTCTCAGAATCTTTCTTCTTTTCCATTTCATGGCCAGGATGTTTTGAACCCTAATAGGTGTCCTCTGAGTCTGCTTCTGGAGTAGGAGCCTACAGCGACACATGAAAAGAATTTGGGATGAGCATGGACGATGGTAAGCTGAGCTTGCAGCAGCCCAAGTTGTTTCAATGTAGTATAGGGAAAGATTCAATGTAGTATAGGGAAAGATCCAATGTAGCAAGGCTGGAGGCTAACAAGTTTCAACCAGACATATTTAGCTGAAAGCTCAACTTTATCTCTGGGATGGAACAGAGGAGGCAGTCTACATCTTTTATCTGCTTAAGTCCTGGTCCTGGCAGAGGCTCTGAGGAGGAGTTGACAGGTTTCTTGCCAGATGTGGGACAGATCACGAATTTGGGAGTCCACAGCAGGAACATCTGAAGTAACTGGCAAGAGAAGAGGAGGCCGAGGGTGGTCTGTAGACTATGTAGAATGATTAAACACCTGTGGACTCAGAGTCGAGATATTTGTAAGGAAACTCTGCCCAGGGGAGAAAGTCGTCCCAATCTTGTCAGGAGGAGACAAAATGATGGAGATAGTATCTGGTTCACCCTCTCCACTTGCCCATTAGAGTAAGCATGGTAAATCATTGAAAAATCCAGCTTGATCTTTAGACAGGAACATAAAGCTTGCCAAAACCTTAAAACAAACTGTACTCCACATGGTCGGACACTATGTGAAGGGGTAGACCATGAACACAGAAAATGAGACAAAAGAAATGGAATTGAGATGAGGCTGATCAGGCACGGGCACAAAATGAGACATTTTGGAGAATTGGTAAGTAACAGCCCAGATGATTGTTTCAGAAAAACAGAAGGTAGTAAGTCACTAATAAAGACCCAGATGGTGGTTTATGGTGTTGTTGGGGTTAAGGTTTAGATCTCTGGTGGAACCCAGTGATAGGTTTCATTCCTCATCTCTGTTGGTCCAGGGCAATAAAAGGGTTATTATAAGAATCCCCGGTGGTCTAGGACAGTGGAGGAGTTAATGTAAAAGAGGTCATTATTTTTATTAAATATATTTAGGCTACTGGTACCCTGATAAAATAATAATAATAATAAAAAAATACCTTCCCCTCTTACCTCTTTTCCAGCACTTCTTTTATCCTTTATCCTCTCTTATTTTCTGGTGATTTCCCGGTCAGACCAACATACTTTGGGCCAGTTTTTTGACCTGGCACCAGAAGTCATTATATAAAGCCCTCAGGAGACCTACCAACTCTTCCAGGAGTCCAGAAGGACTCCTTTTTTTGCAGGAGTCTTTTGGATGTTCAATGAAAGTTGGCAACTTGGTTGACCCCAAAAATATATGGTGATGGGCATGTTACCTGCCCCTGCAGGGAAGCTCACACAATTATGTACGTAACTATAGGGACTAGGGGGAAATAAAAACAGCTCAAGCACTACTGATCATTAGTTTAGCTCACGGTTTAGCTGTAACGGGTCCGGCTTGGCTGGACAGCTGTACTGCACGCAGAGACAATTCACCACTGAGTGCTCACTCACTTAGTAGATTTTTTCCCACATTTACCTTATAGCAGTCGTTCCAATTGGGCACCTGCTTAAGGCCCCAAAACTCATATTATATAAATTTTATAGCCCCCTACCTTTATTTTCCTGGATCTAAAAGGGTTTTTTTTGGCACATGTTCTCATGTGTCCCAAAATAGCCCAGTAGGGATTCAATTACGGACCCAAAAGTCACAAATTAGTCCTTTTAGCACCCCCATGTATTATCTTGTATGAGATTCCTCCTAGAAAATCCAGTGAGTGTTCTCGCTATCACCCCTGCCCGTCTTTCTCTGACCAAACTAAGCTTTATAAAATTTCCCTTTTCCCAGGTATTTACTGAAGAACAATCTCATCATCATTTCTCCAATATTGTCACCAATCACTTGTGTGTATCTTTCCCTTTTTTCTTCTGGGGGATTTGGTTGCAGACCCCAGGCGGTGTGTTTGGGGGACATTTGTGAACCCGGATACAGGAAAAAATGGGGATTTCCACACCCTGTTGCACACTTGTGTGGATTTTGATGGGGAGATCTCCAACTCACAGGGGAAAACTAGATGTAGTACAGAAGATGATACTGCAGATGATAGTGGGGGGACAATCTGACACACAGGGCCCCAGTAATATTTTAATGAGAACTTCCCCGACTTCTACACTCCAACCTTTCTTTAAATAATTTCAAGGTTTATTCTGCCAAAAACTATTCTAAATCACTTGTTACCTGTCACGGTCAGAGGTAGTGGATCCGCTAGACCACCGCAAGCGATAGCGTAAGCCACACCAGGGAGCGGAATCTAATATCCGATTACCGGTGCGCTGGCCCTTTAAATTTCACAGAGCTGGCGCGTACGCCGGGAGACTGGAGCTACAGCAGGAGCTTGGCCGGGTAAGTAGGCAGGGACTCGGGGCGGGTGAGCGTGCCCGCTCCCCAATGGGGCAGGGGGCCCTTTTCGGGAGGACACGGGGTGCCTGCGACCGGGGAGGGGGTTGCAGGTCCCCCCGTGACAGTCCCCCCCCTTGGCCCCCCCTTTTCTGGCCTGAAGGAACTTCTAATAATTTTACGGTCCAAATATTGTCCTCTGGCCCCAGGCCCTTTTTGGGGGCCCGTACCCTTCCAGTAATTGGGGAAAAACCGCTTCCCTTGACCTTTCTTCATATCTAGGATTCTTTACCGTAAAGACTCGGTGCTCGGCCTCAGGGTGGGAGGCAATATCCCAAAGGAAGCTTTTAGGATGATGGTTTCAAAGAGAGACAGGGAAAGGGAGTTGGGACCCGCATAGGGGGATGGGCGGAGCTTATATGCCTCTGGGTTTATGCGCTTAACCCCCTCAAGGCCCCAGGAAGCGGGGGCCCCGCTTTTAGCAGGAATTTTTGAAACTGTATTTTTAGCCGAAAACCACACCTTGTCGCCAGGAGAGAAGATCGGCGGGGGTCTTTGTTTTTTGTCAGTTTGCGCCTTGGTCAAGGGGAGGCCTGGATAGAGAATGGTGCGTCGCTTTTCCAGAAGCTGTCAGGTCCTGGACCAGCTCCTCACGGCGGGGAATCAGAGGGGTAAAAAAGGGGAAGGGGGGGCGGGGGGTGTCGCCCGTGGACAATGAAAAAAAGGGAGCAGTCCAGCAGATTCCGAGCCCAAGGGCGTTATGGGAAAAACCCAGCCCGGGGCAACAATTAGACCAATCATCCTGGCGCGGGGAGACAAAGTGGCGCAGGTAGCAGCCTGGGGTCTGGTTAACTCTCCCCCATTGCCCCATTAGAGTGGGGTTATAGGCCGAAGAAAAGTCCAGTTTCATTGTAGGGGTTTTAATAGGGATGCCAGAATCTGGAGACAAATTTAAACCCCCGGCCAAACACTATGTCCCGGGAAGCCCATGCACCCCGGAAAATATTTTAAAAAATAGACTGGAAGGGAGGGGTGGGGGTAGGCCGGCAGAGGAATAAAGTGGACTTTTTGGAAAACCGGGTCGTAACCACCCGTCACGGTTTTTTTCCAGGGAAAGGAGGGAGATCCGAGATAAAAGTCCGGGCCACAGGGGTCCAAGGACAGTGGGTATCGGTAGGGGAAAAGGAGCAGACCTGGGTTGAGAGGGGGGGACTTGTTCGGGGCACAGGAAGCGCGGACTCCACGAATCACGAACATCCTGGACTACCCCCAGCCACAGAAAAATTTGAGAGTGGGGAGCAAGATTCTGCCCTTGGGTCCCCAGCCATGGGAGCAATCACCCCAACAGTATCTTTTTCCCAAAAACCGGAAAAACGTATGCTTCGGGGGGATACATTGAGGTCTATGGGCTCTTTTGGGAAGTACAGCCCCGGCCCCCACCGAGGGGGGCATTGACCTCGAGGAAAAACGGTTTCTCTGTATTGGCCGGGAGAGCACAGGCGAAGGCGAAGGCAGACTTTAACTTGGTGAAGGCTTCCCTGCCGCGGGTGGCCAGGCTTTGGTTTGGCGTTCTTTTTGGGTTTAAATCCCTATGGGGGATCCCAGCGAAGGGAAATGGGGTTTAATTGCTTAATATTTGGGCGAACCCAGGAATCTCTGTAGGGGTTCGGGTCCAGGGAGTGGCCACTTAGGACGGCAGACAACTTAGGGGGTCCATCTCGGCCCCTGCAGAAATTTATGTAGCCGGGGAATGGTAGGCTTGCTGAGGGAAACAGACACTTCTCGAGTTTGGATAGAGGGGGTTTGGGCCCCCTTGACGTCTGAGGACTTTTCTACATGAACTTGATGGGACTAAAGGGTCGGGAGGAAACCCAGAATATCTCCAGGACGCCCGCAGGTGACGGGAGGTCCCGGAATATGTATTGACAAATTCTTGGTAGAGGGAGGGGGGTTTTGCAGAGTCCGAAGGCATGACAGGTACTCGAAATGCCCGTCGCGAGTGTTGAAGGGGGTTTTCCCATTATCACCCCCTATTCTATGGGTTTAAAAGCCCCCCCCAGATCCAATTTTAGTAAATATCTTGGCACCTCTAGCGGTCAAAAAGTCCTGATCAGGGCGAGGATAGGGGTTCTTTACCGTGATCTTGTTTGAGCCCTCGATAGTCTATGCAAGGACGTAGGGTCCATCCTTCTTACCCAAAAAAAAAGGAAACCGGCCCAGCTGGACAGGAGGACTTGCGTTTGAACCCCTTCTAGATTTCCTTGGGATATAGGTAAATACCCAAGGTTCAGGGCCCCAAGAGGGTAAACCCTGCCCCGTGGAGGAGACGTCCCCGGCAGAGTCAAGGGGCAGTCAATGGGGATGGGGGGCAATGTCTCAGCTTGCTTCTCGGAGAAGACTCCACAAAGCTTTTTAGTAGCGGAAGGCCCCCAGAGGCTTAGACGGTAAGGAGATGTAAGCCTGGGCGAGGTGCCAAAACAGCGAGAGACACTCGGACCCCAACTCAAGACTTTGCCCGTCTGCCCGTTTAGCACGGAGCATGGGGCCCGCAGCCACGGGAGACCCCGGAGAATGGGCGGGAAGAAAGGGGTGCCGTAATACGCAAGTCTCTCTTTGTGCAGGGCCATAAGTAAGACCCGAGGGCCCGTGCAGAAAACCCAATTGGGGTCCCTGAGAATCCCTCACTGACAAGGGGATGAGTAGGGGGCTTCTCCGGGGATCACGGGTAGGTTATGCGGGGCCCAGGGGAGCGTCCCAAAAATTTTCCCGCCGACCCCGGTCAGGAAAGCAGCAACGGAAAATGGGAACCGACCCCGTGCTGACGATCACAGGTATGGTAGGCGAGGAGAGGGCTTTCCTCCCTGGGATGCCTCTCCATGTACCCTAGGTGCGCCCTTTCCGGCGCTGGGACACAGTGGGAAAAATCTGCGAAAATGATCTGAACTGCCACGTACAGACAAAGGTTTCCTCAAGTCTTTGGTTAGCTCCGGTACAGAAGGGGGGCTCATCCACTTTCATGGCCCCCTCGGGAAGGCAGAGAGGGCAAATGTGGCGGCCCTTTGGGGTACTGGGGCCAGATGAGGGGACGGGGGGGTCTAGCCCCGTTCCTTCTTGCCGGGGTCTTCCTGGGTTCAAGAAACGGTGTCGATCCCAGTGGCCAGGGGTAAGGGCACCAAAGAAGACGGGAGGTCCCGGGCGGAGAAGGCATCCTTGATGCGGTGGGGGGCCCTTTTGAAGGTGGCAGTCAACGCCCTTTATTCCCCATAATTTGGGGCCAAAAATGCGGAAAGTACTGCATAAACGCCTACAAGGGGTCCCCCCTTGGCAGGGGTTTTCAAGGCGGTTCGGGAAAGAAGCCCGGGGAGGTTCCTTGAAAACACTTTTGACTCGGTGAGGAATGTGCAAGGTTGGCGTGATGGGTTGTCCCTTCCCAAGGGAGGGGGCTCAGGCCCCGGGCTTTCCCCCAAAGAAAAGGGTGAGCACGAACGCCCCCTTTGACCGTTTGGGTTTGGGAAAATTTTTGCCATTAATCAAAATGCAGGGGGCATTGGGGATAAAGCCCCTGCAAGCCTTTGGGGTCCCCATGAACTTGGTCGGCATAGACAGACAAGCCTTGGGGCCCGAGTTGGTGTAGGAAAAAGAAGATCGGAGGGAGCCCCGGGGGCGGGTTGCTGCTGCTGATGGCCAGGAAATGCTGTCATGGCGGAAAGATGGGAGTTTCGAGTTGCTGAGCGTCTGTTGCGAAGTGAGCCCGAGGTGGGAGGTCAGGTGGGGGGCAGAGACGTCTTGGGGGATCCATGGCCCGGTCTTCTGTCACGGTCAGAGGTAGTGGATCCGTAGCCAACCCCAAACGATGGCGTAAACCACCCAGGGGGCGGATTAAGTAGGTCCCGGTTTTCCCCAGAGCCCCCGCAAAACGGGATGGATTACTGCAGCCGGAAACTACCCGGTAGATTCCACTGACGTGACTTTCTTGCAGTGGGGCCCAAAGGGTTAAAACGTGGTACAGAATCGCAGATGTAGCGTGTGGGGACAGGCGGGGGTAGGATGGGGGCGAGGTTCATGGTCGAGGGAAAGGAAGCTGGGTGGTACGGGAACGGTAAACAGAAAAGACTCAAGGAACGCTTTCTTTATAGGCAAAAAAAGCACTAAAAAAACTGGCACAAGCTGGAAGGGGGAGGCTTAAAAAAAGGGCAGCGACCAGCAATACCCAATTTTCGGGGCGCTGGCCCTTTAAATTTCACAAGTGGTGCCGCGCGCCCTAGGGAGTGGGCGCGCACCCCGGGGACTGGAGCTGCACAGGAGCGCAGCCGGGTAAGTAGGGAGGGACCGGCCGACGGGGGTGAGCGTGCCCGCTGCCGACATGCGGGCGCGGTGCCGCTCTTTTGGAGGGACCAGGGGTGTGCTGCGCCCCGGGCGGGGTTCGCAGGCCCACCCGTGAAATCCCCAAGAATAGGGACCCCAAATGTTTAAAACCTTCCTTTGTAAAGAGGCGGGTGGACTCCAAAAACAAAAAAAAAAAGAAAATACCCAGCAGACACATGAAATAGCAAAGGGCAAATGGACTGGGCGGATGAAGAAGGGGCTGGTTTTGGTGGTTTTCAATGGGGTAACTCCGGGAGTGGAGACAAATGTACAAAACCCCCCAAAATCTTTTTGTGTGACTTATCCAAAACCCTTTCCTCAAATTACATTGAACTGAATATTAAACTGGTTTTGGGAAACCAGGGTCTTAGTCAGGGTGCATCGAAATTAGACAACCCAAAATCTTTTTTTCAAAAAAAACTTAAAGTTCGGCTAGACTAAGGACAAGAAAATAAAATCTTCAGTCTGAAAAAACTGCTAGACAAAGACACAAAAAAGGGCAATCAATAAAACAAAAATAATTAGGACCTTGCTTCTATACTCTGGGAATCAGGCTGGGGATTATCGCTGGCTTTTCCAGTTTTCTAATGAGCTAAAAGGGGTGTGGTCAGTTCATTTTAAAACAAGGACATGAGATCTGCCAAGTAACCTCTCCCAACAAGCAGACAACAAGGCAGGCATAACACAGAAACTTATGCTGAGATAAAAAGTCCTTATCTGATAATGTTTTTCTTACTCTGCTCAGAACTTGGACTTATTGCTTATGGTTTTCTCCTCGGGTCAGGCCCTCTGGGGTTGTAAATTTTATTTATGTATTTTCTGCCCCGGGCCCGTCCCCCCAGCCCGCTCCCTTTCCCTGTCCTGTATTTGGGTTTTGACACTTCGATTGCTTTGTTATATGTAATACAATGTGTTGTGTCACCCCCTTTTAATGTAGATGCAGATGAATGTGTGAAATGCCCTGAGATCATTATTTGATGAGATGAGGTGTCGCCTCAGAAGAGATTAAATTTCCTTTCATTTGATGTGGTTGGGGAATCTTCTGAGTTCTCCCCATTTCTGTTTGGGTACTTGTGCTGTTCTGGGGATCTTCTGGAAATATCCCACATCCTGTAGTAAAACCCAAAACCATAACATTAGCTATGTCCTTTGGTGTCTCTGCTTTCTCTTCCCTTGCCCTTGATTTTTTGGACGTAAATGGAAAAAACCCTGTTTGATGAGAAACCGTCTTCGGGACCTGTTCACGTGTCTGTATCTTGTTTTTGGGAAAAATCTTTCTTGTCTTCTTGGCCTTAATGTTACCAAGCTGGGGCAAGAAAAGGATTGGATGGGTTTGGGAAAATGTCCAGCTCTCGGTTGTCTTTGCTCGTGGGCAAGTCATCTTCTCTATGGTTTGGTGATTCCTCTCCCCCTTCCCCAGACTTGCCTCCAGTTGAAACAAGAAGATGATTTTTCGTTGAATGAAGGCTCGTCATGGCGTTCTATATTCTGATTGGCTCAGGGATTCTTGTCTGTGTGTTTCTTGCGGGTTTTGGTCGGAAGTTACTGCCCGATTTAAAGAAGCCCAACTACCTTCAGCTGCTGTTTTTGCGTGTGTGGATCTCCTTCTCCCGCATATCTGAGCACTAAGGGAAAATACATGGTGGCCTGGAGGTATTTGCCATCCCGACCTCTAGTGCGGGGTGCTGGGTTGTATCTTCCCCCTAAGTGTTATATCTCCTGCTCAGCCCGGTTGAAAACCGGGAGAGGATGATGGGAAAAAGTGAGCCTTATGTCCATAAAAGACCTGGATCTAGAAGGAGTTTTCTTCTGTTGTTTACCTCCTTATCTTCCTGCGCCATGTAGAGATTTATCCTCGCTTCAGGAAAGTCAAAAGAAAGAACGTTGGTTTATAAAAGGGATGGGAAATGAATAAAGAAAACATTGAGGGCAGCCAAACTTTAGTCTCTTCTGTAGACTGTGGAATGTGTTTTTATTTTTAGGGCTTGGGGGGTTTTAAAGCCTCAGCTCTATTAACATCATCAGTGTTAATAAATTGTCAAGAAAAAGCCCCGTTTATCGCTGCGCATAAAAAGCAATAAACCCCCCCAAAAAAAAAATTTTTTTCGCATCAAACAAAGGGAGGGGAAAAAAGTAAAATCCCAAAATTTTTAGCTAGCATTTTTAAAAAAGAACTTGCATATAGGGGGACAGCTGAACACTGTCCGGTCTAAGACTTTCTTTGTTGCCTACAGCAATTATTCAGGCTTTTTCATTTTCCAGGCACAAATGTTTGATTGTTTCTATGGGCAACAAGGAAGTTTAGACCTAGCATTTTTCATACATGTGGCCATAGTCTCATTCCCCCTGAGCTTTTCAAGCTTCTGAGGTTTAGTGTCTACACATTTTAATGGAAACGGCGTGTCACTATTGGTTCGGGGGGGGAAAGTTCAAATCATGCAGGGATCAACCATTCACTTTTTGTCATTTCCCTTTTTAAACCCCCCTGGATATTGTATTCATGTACGTTTGTCTTGTGTAATACTCTTTTTCAGCTCTTTACCGCGTAAGGGATGGCTTTAGTTTCCTGAGCTTTACTTTTCCCTTTTTAAATAAAAATTGAAGTACGGACATTGCCCTGTGTCAATGATTGTGGGAAAAAGTTTAGCTACCGTCAAATTTTGCCGCGACTTTGGGGGGGAAAGGGGAATTTGAACTTGTAGGTATTTCAGTGTTTGTGGACCTTTTCATCACCATAAGAGTATAACTCTCACTATATAATCCCCTTTTGAGAATAAAGCCCTATTCTCTGTGTGAACATGTTCCAAGATTTAGTAAGGTTGTAGCAGGGTGTGTAACCCTTGGCTGAAGTGAAGCTCCTATGTAATCAGCGCTGGAAGAGTCGCTCATCAGAGGCAATGCATTAAAAACCATGATGAATGAGGACACATTCCAAAATTCTTTACTGCTAGTGAGGATACTCAATGTACGGCCCCTGGCGTCATGCGTTAGTATGGCACAGCTTAAACCAGATGTGTGGAGCGGGGGAAAAATTTCCTACCTTTCGTGTATCTGTTTGGACAATGATACTCGATTAGTCAAAGAAGAAATGGATCCCAGCAACCCCATTGATGCTTTTAAAAAACGGGAAGCTTTTAATGATTCCAAACGTGGAGGTACATGCAAGGGGAAAAGATATGAGTGAGCGTTTCGAGTCCACGGATTTCCCCGTAGCAAAAATAATGGTACAGAGTTGTTTATTCCCTCCAAACATTTGAAAAACATAATGCTCACCTGAGCGAAAGCGCGAAGCAGCATATTTGTCCCCCGGGGGGTTGAAACGTCACGAGACATGGTCACGCCCAAAGCAAAAAGCCCAGGATGCTGTACATCACAGTGATATGGACGCCCCCCCCCAATGCCCGTGAGCACACCCGAAAAAACAACGTATGTCGCAACACGATACCGCACAGGTGATATCAGTACATGAGCCTCAATCCCGGCCGTGTTTCTTCAAACAGTAAATCAATATATTTGTTATATACAAGCTTTAGCTCCTTCAATGTCTAAACCAAGTGACTGGACGACTTGTAAAAATAATACATGGTCCCCCAATCAGATCTCAGAATACATTTGGGCCTTAAACTCCCGATACTGTCTCTATCTTGACCCCAAACCAAAATTCAGTCTATTTGTCAATGTCAGTATGTTTAGTGTTCAAGTGTGAGTAAAAAAGAATGTAAAACTCATCTTAAGAACAACTCAATGGTGAATACAAATGACAATATATTTTCCTACATGCCATCAGATCAGCAGGAAAAATATATTGCTAATAAATTGTGTAAAGGAATTTCCACTGGCCCGTTCACAAACTGCGTCAATGACTCGACCTCCGCACCCAACATCCCATTTGATATCTAGTTCCTAGACTGGGAAACCCAGTGCATCTCAGCTCAATAGTTTTTTTCCTCAATTACCCCCTCTAAGGGGTTTAGGTACCTGCTCTATTGCAAAAAAAATGGTTTTACATCTTTTTTTGCATTTGGAAATATCTAGCTGCACCCAACATATTTTTTGAAGGGAATGTGTCATCAAAAATTAATTATTGTTTAACTCACGTTTTTATGTTAAACACATTTTTTAAGAATTTTTGGTTATATTTCTTTTTAATTTTTCATATCACTTTAAATATTTTTTAAATAATTCTTAAGTCTTGCAGTTTTACTTTGGCCATGGTCTTGTTTGCACAGCTTTAACAGCAGTCAAGAGATACTTTACAGCAGTTCATGCAATGGGGAGATTTAAATATTTTTTGCCCCATAGACTTAAATAGGACAGTTTTTCTAGTCAGCGTGGCCTAGGAAGATTCACTCTGCGGGGAGGAGGGGGGGGGGAAGCTGTGATTCTCCTCTTGTGACTGGGGGATTCTGTGCTATCTTTTCGGAGGTGTCCCCTTTCGTTTGATTCGTTGTTTTAATAATAAAACACTGCTAAAATCTTTATCTATAGGGCAGGAAGTGTCGACTGTTATTAGGTTAGTGGCCAAAGTGAAAAAATGCAGGACTTAAGAATTTTTTAAAAAATATTTATAGTGATCTGGAAAATTAAAAATAAATACAACCAAAATTCTTAAAAAAGTGTTTAACATAAAAATGTGAGTTAAACAATAAGTCATTTTTGATAACACATTCCCTTTAAGCCTATTTTTTACTGTTACAATATGTTCCATGATCCTGACCTTCAACTGCCAGATAGTGCAACCAACATATTGTATGTAACATACACTGCATCTTGTGCTATTGCCGTCGCCCTAAACCCACTGCTTAGTCCCCATTGTGTCGGTTTCCCAGTCAATGTTGCATTATGTAAGAAAAATGACGCCTGACATCAGGTTGATTCAGATGCAAGATTTCTTCATTTTGGTTCATAGAAACAAGTTTTCATCCTGCTGGTTTACAGCTGCAACAACCTTACTCTCATCAGCATTCCTTCACATTGCTTATTATGATTTGAAAAACCATTGGTTACTTTATTCATTCTACAAACTAATTGGTTACTTATAATAAACATACTCTTTGTACGGTGACCTCTACTTTACCATTGTTTTGCATTTTCTAATAATTCGCTTGCTGTATATCACCTGGTATTCAAATTAATGTAATAATTGTAACTACAAACAAACAAAACAAAGAGATAAGAGGCGCTCCTCGTGCATTATCCTCGATACTGTGTGAGAGGTGACAAAATAGAACGCTCACCTTATTAAGTTGTGCAAGAATGGCACAACTCATATATTCATATATTGGTATCTTCTTAGGAGTCAGGTGTGAGTCGAGCTGCCTTCTGTTTCCTCCACGAGAAATCAGCGACAGTAAAAGTAATCTTCGGTACTATAGTAGAACTTGTGTGTATTCCGCTTAAAACTGTGGACACGACCACTTGGAAAACAGTACAATAGGCGATCCGAACTAGAGGACATTATGTTAGTAAAACCAATCAGACACTAAATAATACTCAAATACTGGTGTCTGTTCTAATATAACACTGTAAAATACATAAAAACAACCGGCACGAACTACGCGTTTCTCGGGTGTCTCGTGACCCGCTTTCTCAAGTTCTCAGTCTAAACGGTCTACCATCACTCCTATAAATAAAGTTGTATGTTCAAACACATCGATAAAACTATCATTAAGAAATACATCTCACTCCAAAATACATATAAATGATCAACTTCTGAAATAACATCTCATATTCACTAAATACATTATATTAATAATATCAATCCTTAGAAACACTTTCAAACCTAATAATATTATTTTTCTTTAGACTCTACTTTCCTAGCGTAACCATTTGATCGAGTTAAGATGTAGGTTAAGAACTTCACGTAAGGAAGACATAGATGACATAGGAACTGGAACAGGATAAATTTCCTTTTACTTTAAATTTTTCTTTTGTAACAAAAGAGGTGAAGTTATCGGTGTGGACTATCATATCACAGCATTGGAAAGGTTTATGACCCGCAAGGTGCTGAACCCCAAGTTTTTTTTTTTTATCTACATCTACATTTTTTATCAATCCTAATTGTTTTATCTTTGAGGGGGCTATCAGATTTTTGACTGTTCTAGCTCATCTATACACTATACGTGGTTATACTGGGAGAGTGGGTTATAGTACCGGGTTTAATTTAAGAATATTCCGATGTTTATTTAGGATCAAACAAAAGGGGAGAGACACATGGACCTCACATCCTCAAAATATACCGTATATACTCGAGTATAAGCCGACCCGAGTAAAAAGCCGAGGCACCTACTTTTGCCCCAAAAAACGGGAAAACTTATTGATCGAGTATAAGCCTAGGGTAGAAAATGCAGCGGCTACTGGTAAATTTTAAAAAAAAAAATGGATACCAATAAAATTACATGGGCATTTAAAAATTTGTCCCCCATAGGCAATTATAGGCGGATATATGGCCCTATATGCAGGTATAGGCAGGGTATATGTCCCCAAAGGCACGTATATGGCCCATAGGATCTAAAAAGGCAGATATTCCCCATAAGCAGATTATAGGCAGGTATATGGCCCCATAGGCATGTAGTAGGCAGTTATATGTCCCCCATAAGCAGATTATAGGCAGGTATTTGGCCCCATACGCAGGTAAAAGGCAGGTATATGGCCCCATAGGCGGGGAAATAGGCAGGTTTTATGGCCCCATAGGCGGGTATAGGGAAAGGCTGTAGGCAGGTATGGGGGCGGCTGTAGGCAGGTATAGGGTCGGCTGTAGGCAGGTATAGGGCAGGCTGTGGGCAGGTATAGGCCGGCTGTAGGCAGGTATAGGGCCAGCTGTAGGCAGGTATAGGGCCAGCTGTAGGCAGGTATAGGGCAGGTATAGGGCCGGCTGTAGGCAGGTATAGGCAGCGGTAGGCAGGTATAGGCAGCTGTAGGCAGGTATAGGCAGCTGTAGGCAGGTGTAGGGCAGGTATAGGCAGCTGTAGGCAGGTATAGGGCTGGCTGTAGGCAGGTATAAGGCCGGCTGTAGGCAGGTATAGGGCAGGTATAGGGCAGGTATAGGGCCGGCTGTAGGCAGGTGTAGGGCCGGCTGTATGCAGGTTTAGGCAGCTGTAGGCAGGTATAGGCAGCTGTAGGCAGGTATAGGGCAGGTATAGGCAGCTGTAGGCAGGTATAGGCAGCTGTAGGCAGGTATAGGGCCAGCTTTAGAAAGGTATAGGGCCAGCTGTAGGCAGGTATAGGGCCGGCTGTAGGCAGGTATAGGGCTGGCTGTAGGCAGGTATAGGGCCGGCTGTAGACAGGTATAGGGCCCGGCTGTAGGCAGGTATAGGCAGCGGGTAGGCAGGTATAGGGCCCGGGCTTTTGGCAGGTATAGGCAGTTTAAAAAAATCAAAAACAATAAACTTACCTGGCTCCCCGTTGCTCCGGCCTCCGCGCGTTCCTGCATCTTCTTGGAAACAGGCGGGTGACGTCATCAGGCCGCGCACGCAGCGTGATGAAAAAAAAAAAACGCTGCCTGTGCGGGAAAACTGCGGGCGGCCGCGAGTCTGCTTGCGGCCCCCCGGAGACCACTGCGGGGCACGGAGCGCTCGCTCCGTGCCCCCCAGTGGTATCCCTTCACCTATATGCGCTCGAAGGAGTCGCATTAAGTGAAGGGAATCGCGGCAGTGCCTGGGCCAGCGCAGCGCCCCCAGACACTGTGTGCTCCTCGGCCTTCAGTTATATTTTGCCCTGAGGGGTCACATATAACTAAGCGTCCCTGTGGGGACTCGGGCCATCGCAGCGCCCGAGCGCCGACAGTGACTCGAGTATAAGCCGAGGTAGAGTTTTCAGCTCAATTTTTGGGGTGAAAAACTCGGCTTATACTCGAGTATATACGGTACGTTGATCTAATGCTTCTCAGCAAAAATTATAACAATGAACAGGAGATTCTTAGTATACTTTCTGGTCAAACGGTATAGGCCCACTTACTACTTCATGGTGACCTCTTTTAAGTGGGTCCCTACACTAATGGATAAAGCACTGCATGGCGGCGACCGCCACAGCAATAACCACACAAGCAAGGGGCACAACCCAGTGGTCCGCGCACCACTGCAGCCAGGCTTAGCTCCCCGGCTCTTGGCTGCACCACCCCAGTGCTGCTGTGGTGCTATGCTTGTGGCACTGGGTTGTGCCCCTTTCTTGTGTGGTCATTGCTGCGGTGGTGGCCGCCATGCAGTGCTATATCCATTAGTGTAGGGACCCACTTTAAAGAGGTTGCCGTGAAGTGGCAAGTGAGCTTATACCATTTGATCAAAAAGTATACTAAGAACCTCCTGTTCATTGTTGTAATTTGTGCTGAGAAGCATTAGATCAACGTATATTTTGAGGATGTGCGGTCCATGCCTCTCTCCCCTTTTGTTTTTATTTAGGATCAGCTTAATTTCTCTATATTGAGAATTATATGTAGTAATAAAACTGCACTTATTTTTTATTGAAGCAGTTTGTTTCTCTACTATTCCTTTCTCTTTTTCTACATTAGGATTTAAATACTCAGTTTGTTCATGTTTTTGAGCCCTCAGATTAGCATTTTGTACAAGTTTTTTTGGGAACATTTTTTGAAAACATTTTTTTGAAAGATACTTAGCTTGTTCAGTATAATCTGATTTTTCAGTGCAGTTTTTCTTAATCCTACGGAATTGCACGTAGGGAAGACTCCTATAGTGATTGCTCTCAAAATGTAAATAGCTGTTAGAATCACACTGTTTGAACTAATTTTTGGATTTAATATGACCCGCACTAA
The DNA here is from genome assembly GCA_025379985.1 of Phyllomedusa bahiana. Taxonomy (NCBI): domain Eukaryota; kingdom Metazoa; phylum Chordata; class Amphibia; order Anura; family Hylidae; genus Phyllomedusa; species Phyllomedusa bahiana. The sequence continues at coordinate 28,119 of JAODAL010040290.1, forward strand.
TAAACAAACAAAAAAATAGTTTGTTGTGAGCCACAAGACATCGTAAAGGAGATACCGCTTGCATTATTATTTAAATATTCCACAAAACTACTTGCTTCTTTTTCAGTCCCTTTCCAGATGATCAAAAGATCATCTATATATCTCAGATAGCATATGAGATGTTTTTTAAAAGGATTATTATCGGAGTCAATATAGAACTCTTCAGATTCTCCCATGAACAAATTAGCAAACACTGGTGCTACCTTGTTCCCCATAGCCGTGCCTGTTCTCTGAAGATAGTGCTGTCCTCCATATTGAAAAAAATCATTGTCCAAAATCAACAATAATCCTTCTAATAAAAATGTTTTTAAACAATCTCTTAAAGTAAAATCCATATTGTAACACCTCCAGCACGTCCCCGCTGGATCTTTAGTGCCATTAGCCTACTGAGAAAGAGTTCCTGAAGTCTTGTTCTGATTACCGTGTACCGTACCTTTTGCCTACGTCCCTCGATCATGAATCTTGCCGAGTGCCCTGACCCTCCTGCCTATCCCCGACTACGAGCCTGCCTTACGATTTTGTACCACGCTACACCTCGGCTGCCTCAGCAAGCAAGTCGCGTCAGGGGTAGCGACCTGGTAGACTCCCGCTGCAGCAAGTCCATCCCACTTTGCCACGGGCTCTGGTGAAAACCGGGACCTACTTATATTCCGCTCCCTGGTGCGGCTATTGCCATCGCTTGCGGTGGTCCAGAGGATCCACTACCTCCAACCGTGACAGTAAGATCAGGCATGGATCCCGCCAAGGTACCCCTGCGGATCTCGTAGCTATCGTTGCCCAGCAGTCGCAGCAGATTGCGCAAAAAGCTCAGCAACTGAACCAGCTGTCCTCCATGTTGCAGCAGTTCTTGGCTAATTAGCAGCAGCAGCCATCACCATCTGTGCCTATGCCTCCGCCAGCTGTTCCACCAGCAACTGGGGGCCCCAAGCTCCGACTACTGTTGCCATCCAAGTTCGAGGGGGATCCTAAGCTGTGTCGGGGTTTCATTACACAGTGCTCCATGCATGTGGAGCTAATGGCCAACCAATTTCCGACCGAGCGTTCCAAGGTGGCATTTGTGGTCAGCTTGCTTTCTGGGAAGGCCCTAGCATAGGCTACGCCACTTTGGGATAGGAGCGACCCGGTGACAGCTAATCTGCAGGCATTCTTGGAGGAATTTCGCAGCATGTTTGAGGAACCCGCATGTGCATCTTCAGCAGAAACCGCGCTCCTGAAACTCCACCAAGGCGAGTTCTCAGTTGGTGACTACGTGGTCCAGTTCCATACCCTGGCTTCGGAGCTGTCTTGGAATGACACCGCCCTTTGCGCCATATTTAAGAAGGGTCTTTCCAGTAGGGTTAAGGATGATCTTTCTTTCTCCCCGAGTGATCTGATTCACTTGGCCACCCTTATTGATATACACTTCACCGAGCAACAGGAGGAGATCTGTCAAGAGTTTGAGTTGGTTCAGCTCCGCCGTGTTCCTCGTCTGGCTCCTGTCTTCCAGAGGCCTCCCCTGCCGCTTCCGCAGCCATCCTCCGAGGAGCCCATGCAGGTAGACAGAGCCCATTTGACGGAGCAAGAACGGTCTCGTCGTCGAGCTGAAAATCTATGCCTCTTCTGTGCCAGCCTGAATCATTACCGTCGGGACTGTCCGCTACGACCCCAGCATCTGGGAAACGCTTGCCCCTAGGGAACGTGGAAGAGGCTTCCCTGGGTGAAAATTCCTCCTCTCCATGATTAACGATGCCTGTACGGTTCTCCACTAGTTCGGGATTTGTGGTTCAGGCTCCTGCCTTCCTGGATTCTGGATCAGCCGGGAACTTCATTCACTCCTCCCTGGTATCTCGGTACCGCCTCCCGGTGGTTCGCCTAGTGAGGCTGCTGGTGATATCCTCAGTCAGCGGGGAGCTCTTAAGCGATTCCATCCAGTACAAGACCGAATCAATATCCCTGTATGTAAGGGCCCTGCATAAGGAGGAGATCTCGTTCTATGTGCTGCCTCGTTCTTCCTCAGCGATTCTTTTGGGGCTTCCGTGGCTGCAACGTCATGCTCCTACGCTGGACTGGAGAATGGGCAAATTCCTTAGTTGGGGACCGGATGGTCAGAATCACTGTTTGGCTGCAACACGGCCGGTGCACCCCACCGCTTCGCCGACTCCTTCGGAGCCATTGCCAGGTCTGCCACATAGTCTCCAAAAAATTGGGAATCTCTCAAGAGAACAAAGATTGACTTCTGATCACTATATTTACTATTTTGCCATAGGCAAACTTAAACTCTATCAGTTCTCTATCTGTAAAAAAATAAAACGTAACTTTTATTATGTATAACTCTTAACCTCTATACACACTATTTAAAAACCTGATTTTTAACCTCACCATTTAACCCTTTCTACTACTGAAAGAAGGAACAGCTCCTTTTCTATTATCAAGTCTTTTGGAGCACCACCTATTTACAAGCTCCAGTAAGGGATCCCAAGCCCCCTACTTGGGCAGTCGTCCCTGATCTCATGGACACAAAACAAATAAGGCCCCCTTGTGACACCGTCTGCAGCAGGTGACACTTTTAGACAGAGGTCAGAAATCACAATTTAAAACGTCATGTCTTACCTCCCCGATATGTTTCACCAGCTAACCTGGCTTCACGGGATTAAAGGGGGTCTGATAAACATTGCCAGGTCTGCACTCAAATACCAAAATTCCCAGGGATGTTTTTCTGAGAAGCAAGCTGAGTCTCTTCCGCCTCATCCCCCCTTATGATTGCCCCATTTCCCTCCCGGGACTAGCCCTCCCCGGGCGGGTCTCCCCTCTTTTGGGCCCCAGACCCGGGGCCATGTGGGGGCCTACATCCGGGAGAACTTACAGAAGGGCTTCATCCTCAAGCCCTCCTAACCGGGGCCGGAGCAGGATTTTTCTTGGGGCAGAAGAAGGACGGTTCTTTGCGTCCTTGCATCGACTACCGGGGACCAATAAAATTACTTAAGAACCCGGTATCCTCTCCCGTTGATCTCGGAACCTTTAAAAACGGTTTTTTACTAAGCTGGATTTTCCCCAGGGCCTACAACCTCATCAGGATTCGCAAAAGGGGATGATGGAAGAGGGCCTTAAAAACCCCGGGATGGGGGCACTTGGAGTACCTGGTAATCCATTTGGCCTTTTGGAAACCTCCGCTGTCTTTCAGGAGTTCGTCAATGAATCTTCAGGGCTCTTTTTAAACCGTGTCATCGTGTCCTGGAGATTTTTCCTGACTTCTCCCCTACACTTATAGAGATGGGCGAATCGTTTCTAACAAGTGAATTCTTTTAAAATTTTCGGGAAAAAATTCGATTCGAACGAATTTAAAAGTTTGGGGTAAATTTGCGGGAACAAAGCGTGTTTTTAATTGATAAAATGGCTGCGATACATGGCGTTACAGGGGGAAAGAACTGGGGAGGAAGAAAGGCGTACCTAAATGAATTACAGAATGAAGCCAATCAGAGACTGGGGATTCTTTTACTCCCCGCACATATAAGTCCGGACCAACGCTGGCAGCTCACAACCTCTCTCTGTGCCGTGCTGTAGTGCTGCAGCTCCAGTACTGAGTTTCTCACAAAAAAAAAAATAACTTTTTATACAGGATTTAGGGGGGGTTTGTCACAGCCTTTTCTCAGAGACTGCTCCTTTACATTCTAATTTTGATTTTTGGGGTATTGGAAGAAGCCCATTGGCGCCCAATTTTTTCAGTGATAACTTTTAATGCTACTGGTTATTTCTGGAGCACTTTAAATATCCAGGGTTATCAAAGCCTGTTTCTGTTTATTCATTTAAAAAAACCGTTTTTTTTTCAATAAAAATTTACCAGTTAATTTTTACTGCTCTTTTCTTTTTGCGAAATTTTTAATATCCAAGGGCTACTTAAACGTGTTTGGTATTTTAGTCAGAAAAAGAAAGGGTTTTTTTCAACCCCAAAAGAAGAATTTTTGCCTGTAATTTTTCATATCCCAAGGGTTAATTAACGTTTTTTGCTGTTGGGTGGGGGTAAAATACACAGCGTTTAACACCCTACAAAGTTTTGGTTTAATTTTTTGGAAGCTCATTTTTTTTGCCAATTTAGACCCAAAGGGGTTTTAATTTTAAAAGGGTTTGTTCTGCTGTTCTAGTCAGTAACAGAAACGGGGGTTTTTTCAACCCCAAAAGAAAAATTTTTTGCCTGTAGCATAATTTATATCCAAAGGGTTTAAAATTTAAGCCTTTTCGCTTTTCTATTAAAAAAAAGATTTTTAAAAACGGACATACAAGTAAATTTTTTCCCCCCCCTTTTTTGTGGAGCAATTTATACCCAAAGGTTTTAAACAAGCTTGTTAGGGGGTTCTTTTTGGACAAAACAGGGTTTTGATTTATACATACACAAAAATCTTCTTTAAACAGAGTCTGTACTTTTAAACAAATAGTTATGTCCGAAAGGGGGGCGGGGCCTTCACCTGCAAGTGGAGTGGCCAAGCATTCCTGGACAGGCACAGGTCGCAGACAGCAGGGGGACGTCGCAGAGGGGTCACTGGGTAGGCAAAACTGCCGCTGTCATCAGCGGCCGGTGCTGCTAGAAACCCCTAGGGTTTTTTATTTTGACAAGGTAAAACCATTCCCCCAATACATCTGACAACCCCAGCCAAGAGTCCGGGGGAACGCAGACAAACCCTTAGTTGCGGGGGCCCGGGAGTGGGTCAGCGGGCCCTCACCTTTCCACAACCCCGCCTCTGTCCCATCCGGGTTCCCCACCAGAGATCTACTAGTGTGTGGCTCGGCGCCACTATACGCGAAGAAACAATTTGGGAGGGCAGTCAGCGCTATTTGGGAGCGAAAATTGGGCCAATATCCCCTGCTTCTTGCAGAGGGCGGCAAAGTATAGAGTGGAAGTGGGATGGTAGGTCATATTTTAGGGGTTTAGCCCTGCACCAAGACCCTTGAGGAGGGCAGCAGTTAAATCCAACAATAATGATATAATGTAAGCCGACCCGCATTTTGGGGCCCGGGGGAAGCAAGGGCTTCTCATCGTCAGGGGTAGAGGGCTAGCTTGCACGCCAGGCAGTGCCCCCCCGCCAGCAAGTGGGAGTGTGGGCCGGGTCACAGGTAGCGCGTGCGAAGTGGGGAGCCAAGCGGCCACGGGTAGAAAACCCTCTTCGCAGGGGCCCCAAAAAAGAGCGGGACAGGGGCTCAGCGAGGCCAGCCCCGGTGTAAAAATCATCAGCGCGGACGTTGGCGGGAAAAAATCACCTACTCGTGGGTGGCGTTCTTTCTAAACACCGGAGGGCCGAATATGGGGATATGTAGAATCTGTGGAAAAAGTGAAGGGGTGGCCAGGGAGTAAGTTGGGCCCAACCCTGGTTTAAAACATGCGCATCACCATCCGGTGGCCTGGAGAAAACGGGCTCCGAGTGGTGGTCCTCCCCCCGGGGGGGGCCTAGGTCCCCCCCCCAAAAGGGGGTGTTTTTCCGCCCTCATCCCCGGTCCAATGCTCCTGCTCCTCGCTACTCATGGCGCCAGCATTTTTGTTTTAAACTAGGCATTGCAAAGAGACAACATATGCATCCAAACCATCCTAAGGTCAAAGCTGACCGTGCTCCGTCTAAGTTGTTGGACGCAGTCCCTCCCTTTCCAATGGGGACTCTTTACCGTTCGAGAAATTAATTGGCCTGTCCCGAGCCCCAGGTGGAAATAACCAAATTTTATTTTCCAAAAAAAAGGCCAGCCTTCAAAATATGTTTTAAACAGAAGGTGGGCCAATCATTGAGCTTACGGTTTTTTTCCAAGGTGCACGGGCCCCGCACGGACGTGTGGAGCTGTAACTACGGTCAGGGCCCCTAAGTTTTCCCCCACGGCCCACTGGGTGAATGGCTTCCTGCCCAGCCCACAAAAAACTTGGAAGGGACGCCGCTTTTTCCCCCTCCAGTTTCAAACTGCTGCTCCCCACGCCACTGCCGCCTCCCCCCTCACCACAACCCCCCACCATCTCAGCCTCCACAAACTTGTCCCTCAACCACATGGTAGGGCACAGGGGTCATGCGGTTTTACACCTGGGTTGCCTCGGGAAAGAAGTCACACAGGGAGAACTGTCCGCGTTATGCACAAGAAATCGATGTGTGGCTTTCTTTCCCTTTCCAATTGCAAAACGGAACCGGTGATGGACAATGGGAGGAAAAAAGGTGCCGGGGGCTGCACCCAGGAGGGTGGTCCAGCGCCCTGATGGCGGGACGGGGTTAATCTGGTTGTGAAAAAGGTTTTTTGACTTTCCCGAACCCCTTTAAAAATTCTGAAAATGGCCAGGAAACTGTGCTTGCACTTCATCCATTCCCACAAAAACCAGGCCCAACCCCCCTCGAGTTTTCACCCGGGAGATCGGCCCTCCCTAACGAAGCTGGTATGCTATTTTCCACCCGTTGGAATTCCCGCCTGCTCTGTTTTGACCGACTGTATGAAAACAGAAAAGGCCATTTAAAGATTTTTTTTTGATCCAGGGGGGACAGGGGTACTCCCCTGTTAACTTTGATGTCAGCCTGGCAGCTCATGCGGACAAATGCCGTTTTTGAGGCCCCTTAGGGGCAAAGTTATTTTTTCTCGCCAGACAAAAGGATGAATAACGTATTCCATGCTTCATGTCCTGGGAACGATGCTGAAAAATCTGTCTGGGCAGGGGACTTGAGACTTTCGACTACATCTCGTGGCCATATAGTGGTGGGGATAAACTGGAGGAGGGGAAAGAGGGGGAGGGGGATGGAGCACAAGATTGTTGGGGGGGAAATGAGGGTTTTTTTTACCCAGGGGGAAGGAAAGGGGAGCAAAGGACAGCGGGAGGGGAAGGGGGGGAAGTGAGAAGAGTGACCCAAGCACCGTGGCAGTATCATGGGGGATGGAGTCAGGGAGTCCCTCGGAGTCACTTGTGGGACGGCCCCAGGCTGATTTGTGGCTATGGGCAGCCGGTAGTCGCATCCCAAAAATGGGAGTCTTTTTTCCAGTCGAGAGGGAGGGGGAAACTCAAAACTAAGAGAAACCCCTAGTAGTTTGCTAATTTCCAAAAAACCCTTTTTTGGCCAAGGCAATGCAACCTCCATCAGCTTCTTCATTAAACCCAAAAAATTCCAACGCAGTTTATTTTGAAGTAAAACGTGGTAGTTTGAATCCAGTTTCTGGGACGCCAGTTTGTTTAAATGAGCGTATGGAATGAAGGAGACCCCCAAATACAGGGGGAAATTTTTAGGGGCTTATTTTGCATTCGGTGCCATTATGATGGAATTAGTACAAAACTGGAATACTAACACCCTGGTTAGTACACTGTTTTGAGCTCCTTGTGGCTCATCAGCACGTTTGTATTCCCTAAAATAAATGGGAGGGTTTCTTTTCAAAAATTTAAGAAAACTTTTTTCTTAAATTGGGGGGAATACCACGGTTGTAGAAAGTAAAATAAACACGTTCTGCAGCCCTCTTGCTCATTTAGCTTCGTTGATTCCCGTGAAAAAAAAGAGGGGTTATACCATTTGAAATTTCCCAATTTCACTGGAAAAAAAAAGTCCTATTAGCCACAGGGGGGCAGCACAACAGGTAGTATAGATATTATGCAAAAGGCTTTGCTATCACATATTTTGCTGAAACATTGATCCCCTGCCATCCACGAAAAGGGGGGAGCTGCTTAGTGGTGCTTACTCTCATATCACACATGAATACATCATGTTGCACAGGGGAATTAAAACGCAAATAAATTTATAATCTATTAAAAAAACTGAGGATTCAATCTCCATGGGCTCTAAATTTCTATTTGCTTTTTTCATAGGAGCACAGAACAGTGTAGAGATTACATTCTACAATTTTAAAGGCAAGCCTCTCATACATTTCCCGCCGCACCACCATGTAGAAGGGCGGTCAGCCTTTTTAATTTTTACCACTAGATGGTGCTGCTCTTACCAACCAAAAGGAATCAGCCACCAAATCTACCCAATAGGAGCACAAACAGTGGAGTACTTTAAAAATTCTCCGTTTAGATGGAAACCCCCTCTCATATACTCCCTTGCTTCATTTGTAGTTAGGGGTTGCATTTGCAGCATTTTAAAATTTTAAAACCACTAGATGGTGCTGTCTCTTATAAACTCTATGGGAATTTACGGGCCACCAGGGTTTCGGGCCACTAGGAGCAGAAAGAACGGGTGTAGTACTTTTAAATTTACAGAACACTAGGGGACATCATATGTTTATGTACTTAGCAAGTGTTATTATTAGTAATACCCGCAGCTAGTTACCACTCAAAATACTTCCCACATGTTTTTTAAACCCCATCAAGTTCACAGCTTTTATGAAATATGTGTTTCAAAAATTGATCTCCCAATGAATTTAAAGGGTTTTTCTCACCCTGATGGGTTCAAAGAGGGCCCGCCCGCAGTTTTCATAAATTTCATCCCCGGGCACACCTTTTTGAGGCTGTGGGGGAAATTAGCAAAATAAGGGTCCCCAAAAACAAAATTTTTGTTAATTTGTTTTATCCCAATCTAGACTATCTCCTGCTCTGAGGTCCCGAGAAGCTTCAGGCTAAAGTAAAACTGTAGTTAAATTTAAATGTCTGAAAGATCAGAGGGAAAACACAATCTAAAGGGTGCAGGCAGTTTCCCGTTGGGGTGAGGTCACTCCCCCCGCTATCGATTTAACAAACAACAGAGGGAGAGAAACAGGTTTGGGAACTAAAAGAAACCTGAGAGCCCTAGGGGGTGATTAAAAAAATTTATAGCCCTCAAAAAGAAAAAAAAAAAAGAATAGTTTGGAAAAAGTCCCCAAATTTCCATCACCCACAAAGTTGAAACCAAAACTCTGGGAGTGAGACAACCCCCTTTTAACAATGTCCCCCATAATTTAAAGTATTTCCCCTTCAACCTTTTTTTTGTCATTGATT
>JAODAL010040291.1:0-37044 GCA_025379985.1 Phyllomedusa bahiana
TTTTTAAAAGTGAATGACCTCATGTGGTAAATCGGCAAAGGAACTGCTCACTAAATTCATAAGCCTGAAGTGAGCATGGATTTCAATAAAAAATAAATCAGACAAAACCTTTTCCTACAAAATTGTCTACTAATATACTGCTCTGCAACATGCACAGGACAGGTTCACTTTGAGGACTGTACAGCATATTTTTTTTGGTCCATGTCACAAAGAATTGTTGTCACAGAGTCCATGCCATACAGAAGTCTGTTCTGATTACAAACAAGACCTGGTTCACATCTGCATTGCTGGTTCAGTTGTTTCAAAACAGACATCAACAGTGCGCAATGGACCCTATTGACTACGATTTCTGCTGGTTTTCTGGCTTGGAATATTTTGTACAGTTTTGGGCACCGATGCAGAAGAAATACATTGAAGAGTTTGAACAGGTTTAATGGTGGACAACAAAGATAATAAAAGCACTGGGTGGACTACAATACCCAGAAAGATTAGCAAGATTGGGGTTATTTCGTTTATAGAAAAGACGGCTTTGGGAGGACATAACAAATATGTTTAAATATATTAAAGGTCAATGTAGAGATCTCTCCCAAGATCTATTTATTCCCAGGACTGTATCCAGAACAAGGGGGCATCCTTCATATGTAGAGAAAAGAAAGTTTCTACAAAAACATAGAAAGCAATTATTTACTGTAAGAGCAGTGAGACTATGGAAGTTTCTGCTAGAGGAACTTGCAATGGTGAAATCACTAAAAGAGTTCAAAAACGTCTGGATGCATTTAATATAATCTAACTAGGATTCTGTAGAAGGGTCGTTGATCTAGGGATTTATTCTAATTGCCAGTTTGGTGTCAGGATTTTTTTCCCTAAAATGAGGACAATTGGCTTCTACTTCATGGGGGTTTTTGCCTTACTCTGGATCAACACTATAGCACAATAGGCTGAACTGGATGGACGCCTGTCTTTTTCCGGCCATTCAAACTATGTAACTATGGTGTCCTTTGTTTTGATGGGAAAATTGCACAACTTGTTGCACTATTATGTTCATCATTCCCAACAGAACTTGCAATAGTAGTTCTGAACCTCCAACACTTGTAGCCCTGCCCAGTACTAGAAAAGTACTAATCAGTAAGTATTTTGTTTTTAAGGCTGATGGTTCCTCGTCTGTCAACATGAACCTCACATTAGAAATTAAATCAAGCATATAACATACTGACCTTTAGTCTGTTCTGAAACCCATTTATTGATCTCCTTTCTACCAGCTTCATATGCAGACATAAAGTCAACTGTGCCCAGCTTAGCTTGGTATAAACTTTGGATAGATGATAAAAATTCCTGTAAAAAATTTGATAGGCAATATGTCATAAAACATTTAACCACTTTTCAGAAGTTTTTTTCAATCTGGACTGCTGTTTTTGATTTAGGTCTGCTGTAGAAAAGAACAAAATACCATCAGCACATTGTGAGTTAAACAGTAAAGTACTGTATATGACATTTTTAACCTGGTAGTCTACAGAATTTGGCAATTTTTAATGTCATTTTCTGCTACTTTACATATTTTGTTTTCTTATCCTGAGTGTAGTACCATTTTTCACCCTGCCGAGGGTCCTCAGATTTGCTAGTTTGCAGTCAATGGGATCACAGTGACTAGGCTTCTGGATTTGGGGAATTTGGTCACCTTGGTGATAGCCACCCTTCCCCATACACTTGTCCCCGGTAAGCGGGTGGGAGTGAAGAATATCCATGGGGACACTAAGGACTACCCTGTTCCCTCGGTGACTATATCTGGACAGCAGACTACCACGTCCCGTGCCGTTGGAGTTGTCAAGGGCTTGATGTATCCCGTAATAGGTGGAAGAGACTTTCTTTTGTTTCAGGGCTTGTGGGGTAAGTCATAACCCCACGAGAAGTAGACTTTGACAGACCTGATAGGAGTAACAATAAAAACGGTGGTGTGTATGATGATGTACAAATAAATTTTCCCTCTGCAGGTTTTTGGTGGGAAATGGGGATGGGGGAATACCCCACGGAATTAATATCCTTGATTCGGGTTTTTTGAAAAAATTTTGGAACCCCCCCGCTCGGGATCTTACTTAAAAGATTCCCGGGAAAAATGCCCAAAGTGTTAAATGGTTTTTTCCCAGGAACCAGGTGTAGATCCAGGTTCCGATTTGGGACTGAAAATAATGTTATATCGGTTAAACCTTTTTAAAATGGAAATAGGAGGAGTTAAGAACAGGGCGTTTTAAAAAGGTTTAATTGGCGGGTTGTTTATAGAGAGATATCTAATTTTTGCCTTGTCCGTCTCCCAAGTCTCCGCTCTAAAGGGAAAGTTATTGTTTGATAATCAAGGCATCCTTTTTAAATTTAATGTCAGTCTTTTTGTGAATTGTTCGAATAAAATTTTTCTGAAATTGTGATGCTGTTTTTGCATTTTGCCAGTCTTTCAGGTTGGCGGAAAATGAATGTTTTTGAAAAATTACTCATGAAGTTTGTTCTAAATGCTCGTACTTTATAGTTTAAACAGCCAAATTTTGTTTATACAACAGAAATTAGTTAAGCTACATTTAATGAATCATATGCCTTTTTATTTGACTAGAGTAATTGTTGATTTTAAATCTTCGAGTAATAACCCGAGAGAATGGGAGTAGGGGTACGTGGTCCAGTATCTGAAGTTGTAAAAACATCGATCTGTGTCTAATGTCAGTAGAGATTAATAATTAAAAATTATTTTTTATTGCCAATTTTTGATGAGGGGGTCAGCGTTTTCAAATGGAAATGAGTTATTGTTCTGATTGGTCAAAAAATTTTACCATAGATTTTGGCTTTCTGTGTTTGGTTAAAAGTGAAATTCTCATCATCTCCATATAAAAGAAGCTATAGGGTTTAATAAATTGTTTTATTGTCTGATCTAAGAATCCAGGTACCTGTTTCTTTATTCTCGAGTGAAAGAAAGCGAAAATTTGTTGAGCAAAGTCCCCAAAATTTTGGTGCCGTGATCGGATATCTCAGAAGATGGGAGAGGTCCGTGTCTGATGTTTTGGAAGAAAATTGGACAAAACGACGGGTGGATTTTCTTCCCCAGGAAACCCATTTCCCCTTTCAGTGTTTTAAGCCCTGTCACTATTTGTGCAGTTATTTCTCTCCATTCTTCCCGATATTTATTACTGAGTTTTGTTTTTTTTTTTAAAGTATTTTAAGAATCTGTGTGGATTTAAGTGAAATTTTTGTTGTATTTAAGTTGGTGAGGGGTTTTGTTCTTTGTCTATTTGTTTGGGACTAGGTAAACGGGTTTTTGTTAGGTCTGTCTTTTTGTTTTAAAAACTGTTATTTCTTGTGGTGTTTTTTTTTTGTGATTTTTTAGGTTTATAGGCGCCCTCCCATCGTGTGGTGAGATAATTAATGTCTTTTTAAGAATTTTTTTTATACATTTTGTTTTGATATATAAGTATTTTATTGTTTAAGTAAAAGTATTAGTTTAAGTAAGTATTATTTGTTCTTGATTTATAAATATTTTTCTCACTGTTAATTTTAAATGGTTTTCCCTTAAGGTTCATGAAGTATAATTTGATTTGCAATTTACATTAGACATTTTGAAGTTTTTGGGGTTTTTTAACTTTAAGGTAAACTTGCCTCTCCCTTAACCCCCTGAAGGTTTTTAGTGTTAGAGAGTAAAAAGTTTTCCCGCTGAGCAGGGGGGTGTCAGTAAGGTTATATATGGCCCTCCCCGGTTTGACAAAACCCATATTTTCTCTGTAAAAAAGGATTAAAAGGGAAATTTAATGGGGGTGGGGTATTTTTAAAGAGAGAGGGGAAACCAGAGAACCCCAGTGGGGAAAAAAGTATGTTTTATTACTGATGAAAGTGTAAAAGTTTGTGAAAAATATGCAGGGATAGGGTTAGATAAAACCTATATAGGAGGTGGAGAGATGGTCTAGAAGGGGAAGGGTTATATAAAATAATTTCTAGTGTGAAAACCCTGTAAAAGAGAAAGGTTGTTAAGATGGAAAAAAGAGGTCAGATCTCTATACAGGTTAACCAAACCCTTTAAAACTGTAGCTAGGGTAAACATGCGAAAGACAAAGGGTTTAATTTAGCAATACAGATTGTGAGGATGATGATGAGTTTAAAATGTCTGGGGCAAATTTTCCCCCGTTATCAGGAACATTTCTGAGCCATAGGACAGGGGGGCATGGGGAAGACCACCTTTCTCAATTAACATACACTAAAAACAGTAGCAAGCGTTCACAGTACCGTGGATCTCCCCCTTGCCGGTATCATTCACCTTTAACACTTTTTTTTGCCCCGAAAATGTCCCTGAAGAATTCAGTTCATAAAAAAGGGGAAGCACTTAATTAATAAAACCATGTTTTCTCTGCCTCAAACACATAAAATCAATCTGCTCTTTTTTACGGCATATAAACCTGTCCCCAATCCAGAAAATGGGACCAGGATACATGCGATTGACATTTCAAACTTCATTAAGGGGGGGAGGGGATGCCCATGGGGGAAAAAGGAAAAAGGGCATGGAAGTGAACCCACCAAAATAACATCCCCCCCCCCCCAAATGGGGTAAGGAAGAAAATCTATTCAGCTAGTGGTTTTTTGCTTTTGTAGGTTAGTAGGGATTATAAAAAGACGCCAAAAGGTCAGGGGAAAGGTTTGAAAAAGATATGTGTTATAGAAACATGTCAGGTCAGGAAATTGTAAAAAATTTTTACACTTTGTTTGCACATCAAAGGGCAATGGGGAATTTTGGGGCCGAGAAGAACTTTTACTAGTGGACTAAACCCATTTCACGTAATTGTTTTATTTTTTTTCACACTAATATTTCAGATTTTTTTTTCCAGGGGAATAAGGGCAATAATAAGGTCTTTCCTTGTAGATACAGAAAATACAAAATTAAATTGTCTTCATTACAGATTTTCTTCCCGTCACAAAGGACCATTCAGCCATGATGTAAAGGGAAAAAGGCAAAAAATTTTTTTTAGTAACCCTCAGTCACAATAAGCCGCATCAAATGTACATTCATTCGTATTCTTCATCATTTTAGCAGATGCCCACTGGCTTATTGGGGAAATGATATTTTTTTCAATTCAGCTTGGGGTTTATCACTTTGCCCTTAGATGACATTTAATTAGGCTACACTTGAGAATCAGATGATTTCTGTGTACCCCGTGTTGTGGATTGGTTAATGATCAGCCCGAAAGGGAAAAAAAAGCCCTAACGATCCCGAAAATATTGTTCCAAAAGCAAAAAAATCCCGAAAAAGTGAATAGAAATTCTAAAAGGGGGGGCGATAGCAATACCTACAAAAACACATTGCTTTTAAAAACCCAAATTTCCACATGACAAAAACCCAGTACCCAAAGTACCCCTAAAGGCTGAAATTGAATAGCTTTCGGACACAAGTTGCTTGAAATTTTTTGCAGGACTCGAAATAAAGTCTACTGATACAAATTTCAGTATGTAAAGACAGGGTGATTAAATGCTTAAAATTGGCCTGCCTTACCCCAGGCCCAGTACCTATCCGACATAGTAGCGGCTGTACAATTTGTCCATTCCAATGAATGAACACGACTGAGTGCTTTGGGAATGGTAGGTTACTGCATGTTAGTCTTATATGCCGCAAATTATTGATTAACCAAGATTCTGGGAAACCCCTTTAATACATTGACCGGGCCGGAAGGTGTTGAGAAGTTCAAGAAAGCTCTCCTCTCAGCCTGGGGCTCTAGGCCTACCCGATTCACAAAAAACCCCTTTCATTGTTTTGCCTTAAAGTCAGGGCGCACAAGGGTGCTAATCAAGTCCCCCAAAAGATAGTAGCTGCAGTGGGCAGTAGACCCCGTTATGAAGCAGTTATAGAGAGAGAATGTTTCATGCCTTGAGCCATGTGGCTGATGCATTTTCTGTAGAGAAAACCTGCGAGTTGTTTTTTTTTCACATTTTGAATGTCTGGGTTCCTCTTCTGTGTAGTACTCCTTAATTCAAGGCCCCCTTCGTAGGTGGGGGCCTGTTTTCCCCTTTAGCTAGTCACATCCCAAAATCCCCCACCTGCCAGGTGCTTATAGTGAAATTGTTTTTTTTTTGCACATGAGGTTAGAGAGAGGAAAGGGAGTGGTGAGGGGCCCTTTTGGCGGATGGAGGGGGGGGAGTATAACATGCCACGCCCCCGATTTTAGGGGAAAAAATTTTAAAATTTTTAGAAAAACCCCGACTTAGTTACTTCAAGCATGTGAGTTGTTGAAGGAAAGACAAAAACCATTTGCCCCAATTTTTTTTTGTATAGATTTTTGTTGTTGTTAAGAAACTTTTGAGCTAGAGCTATGCAAAGAAAATTTTTGTGTTTATTTGGGGAATCCATTTGAAGAACAGTGTTGTTAAAAGTTAAACTTTTACTTCAAAAATATAGCAAAACAAAAAAGCCTTGTATTAATTAAGTTGTAAAAAATGTTTCTTTCTTTAAACTTTTTAAACTTTGTTATCCAAAAATTTTCTCTTTTTGGAAAGGCCGATGGAGGTTATGGGGTGCCCCCCGATTTCAGTGGTTATGGACAGTGAAGGAAAACCGAGACCCCAATTTCCTGCCGCGAAACCCGAAGCTACCCCTTGTGGGAAAACACGTTCGAAAAATTTTGGTCTCCAACTGGTGGCACAAGGTTTTACTGCGAGGGAAGTTCTGCCCTGTCAATGTGCCCCCAGAGAGTGTGGGGGGTGTGAGGCTTTCCCTTCACACCTCTCATAACAAGGGCCCTTTCCCAAAATCTACAGGTAGAAGCTATCAAAGGTGGAAGATTATTTTATGTCTTGGTTTATGTTAAGATTTTGTCTGTCCCAGGTTGCTTCCCGTTAAGGGGTTTATTTATCCTGGTAATGTATTACACCCATGTATGCTAAGATTTAAAGAAACATTGTTTATTGCGTAACCCCAAAGTATTTAGCCAAAAAGTTCAAAAAGGGCTGTATGAGGTGGCCAGTGTTTACCTCTTGTTTTTTTTTTTTTTTTAAAACAAAGTTTTATTTGGAAAAAATACAAAGATCCCCATATTAAAATATTGTTAAGAATAAATATTCTACGTATTGGACATTTCGTATTATCATTTTAAAATTTTGAATTGTTTAAAAAAGGGCAATATCCCCAAAAAGAAATGTGTCACTTGCTTCTTTCCCTTTCGTTTTTTTTTCTTAGGGGCCCTTCCCGGTTTTTTCGCGCGGATTGGGCCCTTACTCCGGATTTGCGGCAGTCGGCGCCAATCCGTGCAGTAATTACGGTAATCCCCAGTTCTCTAGAGAACAGTGGATTCCGTCGCTCCTTTCCCCCGATCGGCAAAAATCCGCCGGGCGGGGGGGGGGAAAGTCACTTGCACATTATCCAGGCGCAATACGCGCCGTGGAAAATTTGCCAATTTCAAATGGGGCCGGCGGGGCCGCCCCCCCCGCACCCCCCCAAAAACCCCCGCCCCTTATTAAAGCCGGAATTGAAAGGCAATCCGGCTCGCAATTACGGCTTGAAAAACCCCGTCTGAAACCCAGGGGCCTTAAATTCCTGATTAATGAATGATTATAATTCCCAATTTTTTAAACATATCAACTTTTTTCATGCAATCCCTTTCCCCCTCCCATTTTTGGACTTCTATTTCAAAATTTTTCGTTTTCCCAATTTAGTTTTTCCGTAAAAAAAAATTGTAGAATTTTTAAAAAGGGTTTTTTAATTCTCAAAATTTTCCTGTGTGTCACAAGTGCCAGCAAAAAAATTTTTCCTTTTTTCTAATAAAGTTTCCCATAATTTTTTCTTTTTGTTTTCCCTTGTGTCTAGCTTTTCAAAAAGAATTTTTGTTTAAAAAGAGGAAATTCATTTTCATCTTTTTTCTGGGGGTTTACTTCCACCCAAAATTTTCTGAGTATGTTACATTTGGGCTGCAAAACCCCCGGCTAGATGTACCCCCTTTTAAACTTTGTAAACTTGTTTTCCTCCCCGTCTTTTTTTCTTTTGGGCCTCAATAAGTTTTGGGGAAAATACAGTTTGGTGGTTCTAAAGGTATTCTGCCCTTCCATATTTTCTCTATGAATTTCCCCCCCTCTTCCAAAAATTTTGTACGCTGTGAAAGCCCCCCAGGGGACAGTGTTTTAAACCTCCCTGGGTGTTTCACTTTTTGGGAAAGGGGGCCTTAAAATACCCCACCCAATCTTTTTTTTTTCTCGAAGGGAAAGGGTTAAAATGAAAAATTAAGTCTTTGCGCTATAAAAAATTGAGCCCCCCCCCCCCAAGATTTCGCTAACAGTGACCTTTTTGATAATTCCATTCCCCTTCAAAATTTTATCTGTCCAAAACTTCATCTTTTTAAATCTTGCTCACATTTTTAAAAAAAATTTGTTGCTGTCCCCCCAGAGGGGCCACACAAGGGAAATTGCCCTAAATCTTTGACAAAGTGCCCCTTTTTCCCACCCGTTTTTTTTATAAAATTGGGAAAATTTTTGGGGAAAAATTTTTTCACCCTGCTAAAATTCTCCAATTTTGCTCTTAGAAAAAATTGTTTTTTTGCCAGTATTTTCAGTTGTGATTCTTCCCAAAAAATATTGTTTTTTTTAGTTCCCAAAAATCATGAAAAATCGCCCCCTGTTTTTTCCAACAGATCCTCCAGGTGGAAACCCTCTATGCCCCCAAACTTTTAAAGAGCTTGTATTCTCTCCCCTGTGGGAAAAATCAGGGGGGGACCAAAAACCCGGGAACCCTTGGTTACAAACTTTGGGGCTTCTATACAAACTTACGGACTGCGCCTGTTTCCAACATATCTCTAAAAAAGACATTCTCCTTGACCCTGAATGGTAGAGATCTATATGGGGGCAGGAAAGGGGGCTTTAAAGGGGGGGAGGGGTGGGAACCCCCGTTGACTTTCTGAAGAATTTTTTGAAAAAAAAACTCGTGGACTTTTGGGAAAAACTAAGCGTTTTCCCCCAAATTGCTGCTAAGTTTTTTAACCTAACGTTAGGTAAAATTTTGCCCCTCTTGATTTTTCTTAAGATAGTTTTTTTCAAATGCCCATCCTTGCCCCCGCCCCTTTTTTCCCAAAAGAATGTCCAAAGGCACTCCTAAACGCCCAAAAAAAGTCTTTGTGCCTCGTAGTTTACCTCTTGTTTTTTGGAACTACATTTCCGCCCCCCGGGGAAAGGGGACTTCAAAATTTAAATATATGAAATCCTGTTTGGGAAAATTGCCCTTTTCACTCCTCTCATTTAAAAGACTCAAAAGGGATGGTGATTTTGCAACTCCAACTGTGGTTTTTGTGAGGCAACTTAAGGACAATTTGGGGAGACTTACATCCCAAGTGGGGGGGAAAAGCAATCTGTTCCTTTCTCTCCGTTTGTCAAAAAAGCCCGGGGAAAGTGTTTTTTATCCCCTAAGGGTTTTTAACGTTCGGGGTTTTTTTTAAGAAAGGGGGGAAAGGTCCATGCCGGTCCAAAAATTAAAAAAGTCCTGATGAAAAACCCCCTTTAAATGTGGAAAAACCCAAGGGGGAAAAGGGGCTTTGGGTCCATGATTGCAAATGCAAGGGGTGTAAAATCCTTCCCAAAAAAGAAAAGGAAGCAACCCTTCCAAATTGCCAAGCCCAGAAAAGAACCCGAAGATATCCTTTAGGTTTTTCCCGCTCCCCAAGTGGCTCTGCCCTTTCGCCACCAGGTGGGGTTTTTCGTTTCCCCTTCCATGTGTCAAGGAAAAAAAGACAAAATGTTTCTCCCCCGCTTTAAAAAAACTCAAACGTTGGTTTATTTTCTGGGTTTTTTATTGTACCTTTTTCCCGGGGCTGTAAATTGGGGTCTGGGATGAAGGGTGGGAAAATTATAACAAGGAAGCCTACAGGTTGAGAGTGGGGATGCAACGGGGTACTCAAGGATCTGAAGGAGTAAAAACTGTTAATTTTCATTTTTTGATTATTGCAAAAATTAAAGGGTACAAGTATAAAAAAGATAATATGTTGTTATGAAAAAATAGAGGGCTTCCGTAAGCTACTAAAAATTTTTAAAGGGAAAAAATAAGTAGGTTTAAAATTTAACCCAATATAGCTAAACGCATAAATTTTTCAAGGGTACTTTGGGTATGAAAACATTCACCCGTATACTCAAATCCTTTACTTTCGGGCTACACCAGTTCCTGACTACTTACAGTTCCACTAAAAAAAAAAAAAAAAAATAGTTTTAATGACAAACCCCAAGTACTCATCCATATGTGGTACAGGTTCAACACCTCTCAGATGCAATAGAGCACACTACAAACACAGATTTAGGGTACATTCCCATAGATTTGGACACTTTAGAAATAGTATTTTGCACTAAAAGGACTTTTCTTCTTACATATTAATGTTCTTCCCCTAGACTAATAAACTTTTTATTTCTACAATGCATTCACTAATTTAGGAGGTGACCATTAGAGATGGACGAATCGATTCTAACAAAGTGGAATTCGTTTAGAATTTCAGGAAAACTTTGGTTCTGAACGAAGTTGAACTTTGGGGTACTTTGGGTGAACGAAGTGTGCTTTTGATTGATAAAATGGCTGCGAGTACATGGCGCTACATGGGGCAAAGCACTCTGGGAGAAAGAAGGGCATAGCCTGCATGACATGTGCAGAGATGAAGCCAATCAGAGACCGGCGGGATTCTGAGACGTCACCGCACTATATAAGTCCGGGCGCGACGCTGGGAGCTCATACCGCTCTCAATGTACTGATCAGGGAAGGTGCTGCCGCAGCTGATTGTTACTGAAGAACTGATTTTTATACAGCGATTTTTTTTGGGGTGTCTCAGCTTGTCTCAGAGACTGTTCTTTAATGTTCTTTTTCTGATTTTTTGGTGTATTGGATCTGAAATCCTGTTTGCGTCCACCTGCAAACTGCATATACATTTTAATGCTATCTGCTCACAGCAAAATTTATTATCCAGGGGCATCTAAGCCAGTTCCCGTTGTATTCATTTAAAGAACAGCGATTTTTACAATACAAATACCACTTCATTTTTGGCTACTCAATTCTTTTGCGCAATTTACATCCAGGGGGTTAAATTTTTGCGTTGTTTTTGTGCTGTGGTGACAAAAAATAGACCGTCTTTTTCACCGCCAAAAAATTTCAATTTTCCTGTAGCATAATTCACAAGCGAAGGTTAATTACAATTTTTTCTCTTGTTGTGTAGCGTAGAAAACACGCAATTGTAACACACAAAGCTGTGTTTCGGCTGTCAATTTTTTTTGCGCAATTTAATCCGGGGGGTTAATTAAGCGTTGTTCTGTGTGTTGTGACCCCAAAAAAAACCCGTCTTTTCACCGCCAAAAAAAATAAAATTTTTTCCTGTACCATAATCAAAAGCGAAGGTTTAATTAAAATTTTTTTCTCTTTTTTTGGTAGGTGAAAACCGCAATTGAAACCCCGCTACAAAGCTGGTTTTTTCCGGCTGCTCAATTCTTTTGCGAAATTTTACACCCGGGGGTTAATTAACGTTGTTTTGTGTGTGGTGAAAAAAAATAGCCCGGGTTTTTTTTAACGCCAAAAAATACTTTTTTCCTGTAGATAATTCAAAAAACGAAGGTTAATTACAATTTTTTTCTTTTGGTAGCTTAGAAAACACGCAATTGTAACACCTACAAGTAGTATTTTCCCGGATTCCCCTCAATTTTTTTGCCTTTTACATCCAGGGTTAATTAAGCGTTTTTCTGCTGTTTTGTGACCCCAAAGAAACCGTCTTTTTCACCCCAAAAAATAAAATTTTCCTGTAGCAAAATTTTATCAAGCAAAAAGGTTTAATTACAATTTTTTTCTTTGTTAGTGGGGAAAAACGCAATTGTAAACGCTACAAAGTAGTGTTTTGGGTCAATTTTTTTGCGCAATTTAATCCGGGGGTTTAAATTTAAAGCGTTGTTCTGCATTTGTATCGTAAAAGAAACTTTTTTTTTCACCCCCACAAAAGAATTTGTGATAATTCATATAAAGGTTTAAATTAAAACCCTGTTTTTGCTTTTACTTCAGTAAAATACACGATTTTTTTAAAGACCATAAAAGTCATTTTCCCCCCCTGCCCTTTTGTGGAGCGAATTTATATCAAGGTTTTACCAAGCTTTTAGTGGGTTCTTTTGGCGTCAAATAAGGGTGTGTATTTATCTTTTAAACGATATCTTATCAAACGTGTCGTACATTATAGAAAAAACAGTTGTCAGACGAGGGGGGGCAGGTCTTCACCCTGCGAGGGGCAAGGCAAAAAAATTTCCGGCCCAGGTCCGCACAAAAAGGGGAGTCGCAGAGGGGTCATGGTGGGCCCAAACTGCCGCTGTATTAGGGCCGTGTGTTGTTCGAACCCATGGTTCTTGTTTGGTTGACTGGTCACCCCTTCCCCCCAGATGACATTGCAACCCCAGCCAAGAGTCGGGGGGAATGTCAGAACAACCTTATTGGTGGCCCGGGAGTGGTCAGCGGTCACCCGTCCTCAACCCGCCTTGTCCATCCCGGGTTCCCCCCAGCCAGAGATTTATGTGGTCTGGGCTCGCGCCCCATTAGCGAGGATGAAAAATTTGAGGAGGGAGTCGCAGCTATTGGGGAGGAAAAAAAAGGGGCAATATCCCTGTTCTTGCAGTGGCGGCAAAGTATAGATGTTGAAAGTGGCAGGAGGTATGTTGTGAGGGGTCAGCCTCTGATACCAAGACGGTGTGGGACGCGTGGCGATGAAACACAAATGATGATGATGTAGCCGACCGCACTTGGGGGCGGATGAGGCAAGGGGTTTATCATGTCAGGAGAAGAGGGGGGAGCTTGCGCGTCAGGCACAGCGCAGCCAAACAAGTGGGGGTGTGGCCCCTGAGTCAGAGGATAGCAGAGGTGAGGGGGGGAGCAAGCGGCCCCGGGGTAAAAAACCCGCTTCGCAGGTCCAAAAAAGTAGGGCAAGGGGTAGCGAGGCAGCGGCGGCAGTAGTCAGTCAGTGGGGGTTGGTGGTAAAATCGTACTCGGCGGTGTGGCAGTTTTTTTGCTAGACACCGGGGAGCCGATTTTGGGTTTTGTAGAATCTGTAAGCAAAAGTGAACGTGGCCCCGGGGGGTAACGTTGGACCCGGCCCCGCGGTCAACCATGCAGCGTCCCATCCGGTGGGTGGGAGAAACGTGGCTCCGATGTGGTGGTCTATCCCGCCCCCGCAGAACAGAGCGCGCCCCGTGGTACGATGCCATTGCAGCCAGTCAAGGTCCCCACCTTGCAGAAAGGGAGCTGTTTTCCTTTTACATCTCTCCCCGGGCCGATGTCCTGCTCCTTGTTACTCATGGCGCCGCAGTCGTACAGCGAGGGGGTTGCAAAGGGGACAACAGTTGCGTCCAAACATCCCCTTTAAAGGGCGCAGCTGACCCTGCCTGTCCAAGTTGTTTGGTACTGCAGTCCCTCCCTTCCAAAAGGGGACCTTTCACGTTCAGAGAACTTTTGGTTGTGCCGAGCCGAGGGAGAGTTCCAAGCCGTAATTTCTTTTCCAAAAGGGAGTCCCAGCACTTCATAAATATGTAAAAACAAAAGGGGGGCCCCAGCCTTAAACTTACGGTTTTCCAAGGTGCACGGCGCGCGGACGTTGGAGCTTTTTTAACTACGTCAGGGCCAGTAAATGTCCTTTCGGCCCACTGGGTGAATGTGTTCCAGCCCAGGCCACCAACAACTTGGAAGGAGACCCCGCTTTTCCTCCACGTTGTAAAAACTGCGGCCCCTGCCCATGTCCGCCTCCTCCTCCTCCCCCACCCCCACATCTCAGCCTCCACAAGTACTGCTCATCATACACATGTGTAGGGCACAGCGGTGTCAGGGGTTTCCCCAAGTCTTCCACCATCTTCAGAGATTCTGAAAAGGGCCCAGGAAACTGTGCATGCCTTTATCCTTCGTACAAAACCCAGGAAACCCTCTCGAGTTGCGCGGCAAAACGGCCTCCCAACACACCTTTTCGATGTTTCCCCCCGCGGGAATTCCAGCCGCACATGTTGCCCGACTGTATGAACAGAAAAAGGCCATTAACGATTTTTTGTGACCCAGGCGGACAGAAGTACCCCGTGTAACTTTGTCGCCAGTGGCAGCTCATGGTGACACTGCCTTTTTGTTGGGGCCCATTGGGGAGGCGAGTTTTTTGTCGTCGCCGGGGATCGGGATGAATAATGTCTTTCCACTGCTTCATGTCTGGAACAGATGCGAAAAATCTGTCTGGGCGGGGGACTGGGAGTGGGAACTCTCTTGGCCCATGAGTTGGTGGGGACTGAAATGGAGGGGGAGGAGGAGGACATTGGGGCAGAGCATTGCTGGTGAAATGTGGATTTTTACCGGGGTGACAAGAGGGAGGAGCAAGAGCAGGGAGGAGGTGGATGGAGATGGGGAAAGACGAGGCAGGACCCCCAATACCGGGGGCAGATACAGGGGGAAAGGAGGCAGGGAGCCCCTCGGAGTCACTGTGCAGAGGGCCCCGCAGTGCTTATTTGCCTGGCTAGTGACAGCCGAATATCGGGTCGGCGAGGGATGACTTTGGCCTCCCCCCATTGGCCCTCGAAACGGTCCAAAATGGGAGCCTTTTTCCAGCTATTGAGGGGGGGAAAAAAAATAAATTATGGGAAAAAATCCCCCGGGAACTTTGGGCCCGTTTCTATGGGGGGGGCTCGTCCCTCCTCTGAAGTCAAAAGGGGGGTTTCCTCACGCTACTACTACTGCCCGGCTGCTGGGGGAAGGTGGGGGGGAGGGCAGTACCAGCTCCTCCCGTACCAAAGTCTGGGTCATGAGAGCGCTTCCTTCCCCCGCTTGAGGAGGTTATCGCCAGCGCAGCGCGGGAAACAGGATACGGGGCCCCAAAAAAACTTTTTTTTTTTGGCGCAACTTGCCGATTTGCAGGGGGAGAAGCTGTCCTGCCCGGCCAGTGTGTGGCATCAGAGCGGGTGTTCAGTGGGCGGGGGCCATCGTTACCCCAAGGGAAAACCCGCTTGTCCACGGGAAATGGGGAAACGACTGACCTTTGTAAAGAGAATCAGGCTGGATTCGGCCGGATTTCCACACCCCAATGCTTAGGATCAGACTACATCACCCATGACGCCTCCCCCCAAAACTGGAGAAAGAGTCTGGGTTCAAACTACCTGCCTCACCCACTATTCTGAGCCGCCACCCGCCCGATGCCAACATCTGTGAAGTTTCTCCATCTGCCAACAACCTCTTTACCGGGTGGGTTTTCCACCCCCCTCCACACGTGTCATTGTGCCCTTTCTGACCTCATGCTGCTGCTGGGCTGCTGCCGTGACCCCCACCTGTGTTTATTGTCCCCTCTGTGGCCCCACTCCTGTTTTTGCCACCTCCGAATGTCATTGTGCCCCTGCCTGCCTCATGCTGCTGGCCTTTACCTACAAACTGTGCATTGTGCCATGTCTGACCTCATGTGCTCCCGTGGCTGCTGCCATGACTACCATGTGTCATTTCCCACTCTTGGGCCACTCCTGTTTTTGCCACCCCCCCGAAAGTGATTGTGCCCCTGTTGACCCCCATGCTGCTCCGTGGTGCTGCGTGACCTACACACTGTGTCATTGTCCACTCTGTGGCCTACTCCTTTTTTGCCCCCTCCCGAATGGATTGGCCCTGTCTGACCTCTTTTCTGCGGCTGTGGCTGCTGCCGTGACCTCCACACTGTGTCATTGTGCCAGTCTGCCTCATGCTGGGGTTGGGCTGCGTGACCTACCACTGTTTTCATTGTCCATCTGTGGCCTACTCCTGTTTTTGCCCCCTCCAGAATGTCATTGTGCCCCGCTGACCTCGCTGCTGCTGCCTGCCACAACTGTGTCATTTTGCCATGTCTGACTCATGTGCTGCTGGTGCTGCCGTGACCTACACACTGTTCATTGTGCCACTGTTGACCTCAGCTGCTGCTGTGGCTGCTGTGGACCTAACACTGTGTAAATTTTGCCATGGCTGACCCAGCTGCTGCTGGGCTGATGCCCTGACCCCCACTCTGTCATTGTGCCATGTCTCCTATGCGGCTGCCCTGACCTAACACTGTGTATTGTGCCACTCTGGACCCCATTCCCGTTTTTTCCACCCCCCAGAATGTATTGTGCCCCTGTTGATCATGTGCTGTGGGGGCCGCCGTCACCCCCACATCTGTCATGTGTTGCCACTGGCCCCCAGCTTGTTTTTTTTCCCGCTGTCGCTGCCCTGACTTTTTTTTGGCTACATTCCCCCCTTCGTTTTTTTTTGGTGTTTTTCCCTCTTAAGTGCCCAGGGAATTTTTTTAGTGAAGCGTTTTTAAGAGCGGCGGGAGTATGGGTGTCATATAAACACAACATGTATGAAGACCAAAACCAAGTCCCTCTGCTATTTAAACATGGACAAGTTTACGCACCTGGGCTCGTGCAGCCTGGGAAATAGATGTTTTTTTAAAGTGTTGTGCCGAAGAATTCGGAAGAAATTTTTTTTTGCGGAAATTCGGGAAGTGAAGAAACGAATTTCGGGAAATTGCCATCTTAGGCCCTATTGATTTTTTAGAACAACAGTTTTTTTCTTAGGCACAGGTTTTTTTACCCAAAAATGCAATAATAAAAAGGACGGAATCCCCCAAAATTTGTCCGTTAATCCGTACTCATGCATACACTCTCATTGAATCACAACGCACACAAATTTAATAGTTTGGCATTTTTTGTGCAAAATTGTGAGAGATTTTTTGTGCCATTAAAAAAATTTAAAATTTAATATAGAAAAGATTTTTACATGTTTCGGTTGAGCATAAGAGGCCCAGCAGGTAAAGGGTTCTCCCAGCTCAACCAGCCAATTGATTTTGTGGGTTGAGCTGTTGTCTTGATCAAATGTATTGGGGAAAAAGGAGAGTTGCTCGGATCAAATGGTTTAAAGGTAAAACTGTCATTCATTCATGTAAACATCAATACTGCTGCAGATGAGCAACAAGAGACACCCCTTTTGAATGAAACTCAGGGGTACTACATATTGAAATTAAAATGGTGATGTAATTATCAAGAGAGAGGAATGAAGTGGAACTGTTATATGAATTGATAATCAAGTCATCCATTTTAATTTACTGCCAGCCATTTTGTGAATCTGTTCGAATCTAACTGTTTCTGACAAATTTGTAGATGCATGTTTTTGCCTTTTGCCAGTCATTCAGGTTGGCAGGCAAATGAACTGATCTTTGATAAAATACACATAGCAAGTTTGTTCTAACTGCTCAGTACATTTGCACTAGATAAACAGACCATATTGATTTATACACACAGAAATTAGTTAAGCTACATTTAATGAATCATATGCCTTTTTATTCTGACTAGATGTAATATGTTGACTTTTAAATCATACGATTTACATAACCCAGAGAGAATGGGAGATACTGGGTCACAGTGTGCTCCAGTATCCTGAAGTTGTACAAACATCTGATCTGTGTCTAATGTCAGTAGAGATTAATAATTTAAATTATTTATTATTGCCAATTCTTAATGAGCTGGTCAGCAGATTCTAATGAGTAATGACGTTAATTGTTCTGATTGGTCTAAAATGTACATCACATAAGATATTGGCTTATCTGAGATTGGTTAGAAGTGAAATCATCTCTTCATCTAACCATATAAAAAGAGCTATGAAGGATTAATAAATTGTTCTTATCTGATTTGATCTAAGAATCCAGTGTACACTGTGGGCGACATGTATGAAGCTCGCCGGGTCAGAGCGCGCTTTTCCGCTAGTTTTCCGGCGAAATCTGCCCCTGATTTATGTCGGTGCCGGGGCGCGCTCATACATTCCATGTAAAGTCCGTCGCGCCTCGCCAGTGTGTAAGGCGCAGTGCGGAACTTTGGCGCAGTGCGGTTCTGCGCCTATGATTCGCCGCCGGAGGTAGTGCACTCATACATGCAGGGAAAAGTCCGCCGCGCCGCGCCAGTGTGTTAGGCGCAGTGTGGGACTTAGGCGCAGTGCGACGCTGCGCCTGATATTAGCCGCCGGAGGTAGTGCGGTCATCCATGCGGGGAAAAGTCTTTTGCGTCCCGCCAGTGTGTGGGTCGCAGTGTGGGGACTGAGGCGCAGTGCGGCGCTGCGCCGAAGATTCGCCGTCCGAGGAGGTGCACTCGTACATGCAGGGAAAAGTTCCCTGCGCCTCACCAGTGTGTGGGGCACAGTGCGGGGACATGGACGCAGTGCGGGACTTAGCCGCCGTGCGGGACTGCGGCGAAAATCTGTTCCGATGCGAGACAGGCTGGAAAACAGCGAGAAATCATTCCACATGTCGGTGCGGAGTATGAATCAAAAATCACCTTTATAAAGGCGTTAAACATTCTCAGAAAAAGAGCTGAAACCTTAAAAATAAAAAATACATAAAACAAAATCACTTTCCAAATATCCGAATTCAAGAATTAGGATATTGGAAATTGCCGGGAAATATAGTAATTCAAATTCAGAAAGCTATTCTCATTGGTCGGCATAAACCGGCCAATCAGAATAGGAGCGACATTGAACCATTAAAACCTATGGAGAACTATTGACCAATCAGAATCAAAGGCGGGACAGTTCAAAATACAGTAAAAATGCAGAAAAGAGCTGATTGGTTGAGCTAGCGGGGGCTTGGCTACCTCAGCCAAACAGAATAGGAGTGACAAAGACCCATTAAAACCTATGGAGAACTATTGACCAATCAGAATCAAAGGCGGGACAGTTCAAAATACAGTAAAAATGCAGAATAGAGCTGATTGGTTGAGCTAGCGGGGGCTTGGCTATCCCAGCCAATCGGAGCGCGAGCTACTTCTCCATTGTAGTCTATGGAGAGATCGGCGCCATGCAATCTCGGCTCTCAGCGCCGTGAGGGCATGGAGTATGAATACAAAAATCATTTTTATTAAGTTTAAAACATTATCAGATAAAGCGCTGAAACCTTCTATAAACATACATTAATAAAATCCCCAACAACGCGTTTGTCGCCGAGACCGGCGCTACATAAGGAATTGCAATAGAGAGAATTGCCGGGAAATAGAGTAATTCAAATTGTTTAAGCTCTTCTCATTGGTCGGCATAAACCAGCCAATCAGAATAGGAGCGACAGTGTCCCATTAAAACCTATGGAGAACTATTGACTAATCAGAATAGGAGCGACAAAGACCCATTATATCCTATGGAGGAGTTTTGACCAATCAAAATCCAAGGCGGGACAGTTCAAAATACAGTAAAAATGCAGAAAAGAGCTGATTGCCTGAGCTAGCGGTGGCTTGGCTATCCCAGCCAATCAGAGCGCGAGCTACTTCTCCCATTGTAGTCTATGGAGAGAGCGGCGCACTGAAATCTCGGTGCTCAGCGCTGTGCGGCATGAAGTATTAATAAAAAAAAATCATTTTTGATTACGTGTAAAACATTATCACATAAAGAGCTAAAACCTTCTGTAAAATAAATCAGTTAAAACCCCGAACAACGCGTTTGTCGCGAGATCGGCGCTACATAGGGAATTGCAATAGAGAGAATCGCCGGGAAATACAGTAATTCAAATTGTTTAAGCTCTTCTGATTGGTCAGCATAAACCAGCCAATCAGAATAGGAGCGACATTGGCCCATTATATTCCATGGAGGAGAATTGAGCAATCAGAATAGGAGCGACAGGGACCCATTATAACCTATGGAGAAAAATTGACCAATCATATTCCAAGGCGGGACAGTTCAAAATACAGTAAAAAGGCAGAAACGAGCTGATTGGTTGAGCTAGCGGGGGCTCGTCCAGCTTAGCCAATCAGAGCGCGAACTACTTTCTCATAGAGTTCTATGGGGAAAAGAAATTCTGAGCAAGCTCTGTGATTGGCTAAGTTAAAAGAGGCGCCGTTATTTGGACCAATGGGAGAGCGAGCGGCGCTCCTATGGGTTTTCTAATGCAATCTGAAATAAAACTGTACATGGCCGAAATCAAATTATAAGATTACAGAAGTTGTCCCGATGTGTATATAAAATGAATAATAATATGGGGGGTAAAGTTAAAAAAATATTAATTCAATAAAATCATGTTTATTTCTTTATTTCCGTTGCACCCATACTATTGATCCTTGGATAACGAAAATAAAGAAATAAACAGTGTTGGTGGGAAATGAGGATGAGGAATCATCCCACGGAATTAATTTCCCTGATCTCGAGGTTTCCTGAGAAAATTATGGAACCGCCCAGCTCAGGGATCTTACTTAAAAGATTGCCTGGAAAATGTCACAGTGTTGAATGGTGTTTTCCAGGAACCAGGTGTAGATAACAGGTTCCAGTATTTGGACATGAACAATAATATGTTATATCGGTTAAACCTATTTAGAAATGAGAAATAAGGAGGAGTTAGGACACAGGAGCGTATTCTACAAAGGTTTTATTGGCCAGGATGTTATAGAGAGATATCTAATTTTTGCCAGTCCTGTCCAGTCTGCCAATTAAGAGCTCTGGTCTCTCATTTCTGTAGCCCGTTATTACCTCTGCCCAAAATAGAGACTCCATTTAGGCACATAAACATGGATAGGTACCTTTAAAAAAATGCCTCATCAAAATGTATTGCATGGAAGCCGTTCCATATTTTTACCAGAATGGGTCTGCCTAAATAGATACGGACTGATCAGAGGACCCTCTACATGTCACACATTATGAAAGGGATATGTAAAATCCTGAACATCAAACAGTTACGTACCTCAGTGTACCATCCACAGACAGATGGTTTAGTAGAACAAATTAATAACACACTGAAGGTGATGTTAAGAAAAGTAGTTGGAGAAGGATGGGCGAGATTTGGACTGCCTGGTACCATACTTATTGTTCTCTATAAAAGAAGCCTCCACAGAGTTTTCACCCTTTAAGCTGTTATGTGGGTGACATCCTCGGGATTTGCTTGATGTAGCTAAACAGACCTGGGAAAGCAAGGTGACTTTGTATAAAAGCATAGTTGTGTATGTTGCCCAGACGAACGTAAGAATAGCTAATGTCATGCCAATAGTTAAGGAACATCTTCTCCAGGCCCAAAAAGCCTGAAGCCAGAATTAGACAGTTCCACCCAGAGGATAGGGTACTTGTGCTTGTACCCACATTGGAAAGGAAATTCCTTGCGAAGTGGCAGGGACCATTTGAAGTCCATGAAGACGTGAGTGAGGTTAACTATGAAATATGCCAGACAGGTAAAAGGAAGTCTGGGTGTATCATGTAAACCTCATCAAACCCTGGAGAGAGGGGGAATCTAGAAATACACCTTTCTTGTTTGCCTAGCCAGAGGTTGGTTTTCAAGATGTCACAATCACAGATACCCTATCACTGTCACAAAAGCAACAGTGCCGGGAGTTGTTAAAACAGAATAAAGACATGTTCTTTGAGTAAGCTGGTCTAACCCCTAGCATAGAACATGAGATTGTCACGGAACCACGTTACGATAATCTTGAAGCAATGTAGAATTCCTGAGGCTCGTAGGCAGGTGGTTTCCCAAGAGGAAACGAATGCTGAAGTTGGGCGTCATTAAGGAATCTAAGAATGGGGTTTCAAGCCCAATATTATTGCTGTCAAAACCAAATGGGGAATGGCGCTTCTGTAATGTTTATAGAAAACTTAATGAGGTCTCCGCTGTGGATGCAAACCTGTTGCCAAAGGTAGATGAACTCATTGAAACGATAGGGCCACATTGGACCTTACAAAAGGGTATTGGCAAATTCCATTATCAAAGGATGAAAGGAAAAGACTTCCTTTTCCACCTCTAAGGAATGCTACCAGTATATAAGGATGCCTTTTGGGTTGCAGGGAGCTCCTGCCACGTTTTAAATGTTGATGGATCGCATACTGATTCCTCATAAGTAGTATGCTGCCACATACCTAGATGACATTGTTATATTTAGTCATGACTGTGGAAGTCATCTAAGTAAAGTGCAGGCAGTCTTAGATGCCCTAAGGAAAGCTGAGTTTACCATCCACACCAAAAATGTGTGGCTGGTGTGGGAGAGGCAAACAAATCTAAGTTAAATTGTAGAAAGAGGCTTAATTAAACCTCAGATAAACAAGATTAAAGCCATACAGAATTGGCCACGCCCACTAAAAAATCAAACAAGTGAAGGCATTCTTGGGTATTGAAGACTACTACAGACGTTTTGTCCCTGATTCTATAACAGTAAAATGACGATAAATGGCTTAGCATATATTTACAGCAACTGCCAAAGTCTGCTTAGGGAGCTCCTCCACACTCCCATCAGAAGCAATATAGTATTAAAGCCGACTTAGAATTCCAATGTAAATTATTCCTATCTTTTATTCTATGGAGGCTTGCCCTACACACAACCACTGTATAAATTGAAATATCCATATACAATATATATATATTGTATATATAACATTAGGTATCCTCGTACCCGATGCTTTTCCTCACAAATAAGGGTCGTCACCCAATAAATGATTGCACCCATAGGGATATATAATGATCAGCTCCCCATATGATGATGTCCCATACATCATCATATGGGGGGCTGGTCATTATATATCCCTACGGGTGCGATCATCTATCGGGTGACAACCCTTATTTGTGGATACATTTGGTCTCGTTTGTTTAGTATATCTAAAGTGTGTGCCTTTTGTATGTCCCCTGATGAACCACTATCCTAAGTGGGGAAACGCATCAGGTACGATGGTAACAAATATTATATATGCAAATGGATATTTCAATTTATACAGTGGTTGTGTTTAGTTATGTGTAGGGCAATCCTCCATAGAGTGGGGTCGCCCTTTTCAGGGCGGGTTTCCTGCTATTTAGGCAGGGTATAATAGGGAATTGTCAGGTGTTTATTTGGAGTCCCTCATGCCCCTCCCCCTTTCTTCAGAAGAAGACAGAAGAAGACACGGGTTTTCTGTGTGGTTTCCAGATAGAGATGCTGGTGAACCCTGCTGTAAGCTAAGAAAGACAGTATGATGAGAACAATCTGTTTTCCGTTAATCATTTGCCTGAAGAGGGGGGGCGTGGCCTGGTGCTTGAAGATGGAGGATGTCTGATAACGGAGGTCCTCATCAGCTGGGGAAAACAACGGCTGAAATAAACCATCGGCAAACGTTATCGGTCCTTATCTCAGAGAGGGGTGAAGACAACTAGAGCGCCCTGAGGACGTGAATTTATCTAAGAGATCTCACACGCTGCTCACGGATGAGAAGTGATCCAAGCTGCAGGCACGCTGATCCACGCGGCTACACAGACCCAGGAGGCAGCCTCACGCGAACATCCACTGCAATTCTCAGCTTACCGGGAGAAACATAGACGGCGGCAA
Source organism: Phyllomedusa bahiana (assembly GCA_025379985.1). Taxonomy (NCBI): domain Eukaryota; kingdom Metazoa; phylum Chordata; class Amphibia; order Anura; family Hylidae; genus Phyllomedusa; species Phyllomedusa bahiana. The sequence goes on from JAODAL010040291.1 coordinate 23,257, forward strand.
CATCTTGACCTCCACACAGCGCAGCAGCTCCATGACACTGAAGCAGCCCGTCAGTGAGTTCTGAGGGCGCCGCCCGCTTGTGACAACCTGGCGGCCATACTGCCCACACGCACCTGACCAGCACGCGTGCAAATCCGTCACTAAAAAAAAACTTGCACAGGCACTCACCGTGGCCACGAGCTTATCGGAGGGAGCATGGACGGCAGATACACCCCGACCTACACACTGGACACCAGCTTTACTCCATCGCAGCGGTCCGGCGGAGAGTACTGAGGGCTGAGAACCCCGGCGGCCATATTGCCCTCAAGCGCATACCAAGCCATACGAGCAGAGCCGACACTGAAGCGCTACCTAAAAGAGCGTTGAATCTTCTCATAGAGGGAATAAGGCTGTCCTTAAATCCCCCATAGCCCTGCTGAGAAGATTTTCATGGCCGAATGAGCTGATAAACTGGCCAACTATACTAAGAAAGGGCTCCTTTATGATCACAGAAAGCCCGCAAATTTTTCCAGCCATAACAGGGCTCTGTATAACGGTGGATACATCATCCCTACCCTTATGCCACACAAATCTGTCGCCTAACACAATCCGACACAGCTGAACCAAGCTTGCAAAACTTCTAATTAGCAACAGCTTTCTCAGCCCATACTCAATGTTCTCTGAAATCTTAGAAATCCTCATTTCTGTATTCATCAAGATACTACCTGACCAGGAGGCTGTTCAATGTACAATTCTTATACATCAGATATTCCTAATCTCATCTCCACTCCACATCATATTAAATTAAGCTCTCACTAAAACCAAAGGTGTGAAGAGGATAGGGGGAAGAAAAGAGAAAAAAAAAAGCGTGCACAATCTGGACTCTCCATAACACCAATATCCTTACGGCTATTTGGATAGTGTCAACACTTCGGTACCCTCATATCTCCGCATTCTCTGCACGTTATCTACATATCAGAATGGGAGGCACCTCTAAAAGAAATCAGCCTAAAAAACCTGCAAAACTTACTGAATTCTTCCAACAATCCTCACAATCCAGATCTCTGAGAGGATCTCTCAGTTTACCTCCCTCCTCTCCCACTTTATATCATGCTGAATCAATGGACTCGGAACAACGGGATTGCTCTGGGAATCCTAATAACACAGAAAATACACTACGACAACTGTTTTCTTCCTTTAGAGAGCAACTACAAAGTGACTTCAAACAGATGATGAATGATTTCAGAGGGGATATTCAATCACTAGTCTCTAGGACAGATCACATTGAGACAAAAATGGCAGAGTTCGCCACATCTCATAACCTCCTCATAGATTCGCATTCTGCTCTAGAGGATGAAGTTCAAAAACTCTCATCTAAAGTTCTTGACCTAGAGGACAGGTCTCGGAGATCTAACATCCGTATAAGAGGTGTTCCTGAGTCGGTTTCCTCTGACATGCTTCTCCCTTTCCTACAAGATCTTATGGCCATTGCTCTACCGGAGGCCACAGCCCTGGATCTCACAGTCGACCGAATACATAGGCTTCCTAAGCCCAAACATATCTCACCCTCGTTGCCACGAGACGTGATTGCCAAAATCCACTTTTACCGCACAAAAGACAACCTACTTCGTGCCCTTCGCTGGGGAGTCTTGTTACCAGACAGATTCAAGGACTTGTCGATTTTTCCAGACCTCTCGGCAGGAACGATGCTTCGGCGCAAGGAATTTGCCCCCCTCACCAAGATACTCCGTGAACATAACATCCCATATCACTGGGGGTTCCCTGTTAAATTAATAATTTCAAAGGATAGCAACACTATCATCTGTACATCTCCTGCCGCACTCCGAGACGCCCTCCTGTCATGGGGTCTTCTGACTACCCCAACTAATACTTCTCTACGCAAGAGCAAGGACAGACCTAACCTTATCTCCCCTCTCTGGTCCGAGAAGCAGGCCAGGTGGCGTCAAGCACCGGATGACTGATTGCTGACTGACACGAATATTCCCTGCACCCGCTGGGAGTTTGCTCTATACTTGTCTGATCGAATACCTCCTATTTACCCGTGAGGTCCCACTTCAGGTACCATGCACGGAACTTTTCCCCGCTACCCATGTTCCCACTCAAATGGGAATAGTCTTGTTCCTACACTCTACCTACACTGTTTAGTTCTTACATGTTTTGTTTTACTCTGCCTATGTTGGGTTAATGCCATGCCTGCCTGCTGTTCCTATGATTGCATTACAATTATAATGTATACTATGTCCCCGGGGTTGCTCACTGTTGCTGCACAACCAGGTCGTTGTAGTCACCACTATGGGAATTAAATTTCTCTCGATTAACACCAATGGCCTAAATTCCCCCTTTAAGAGATCACTCTTTTGGAGAGACGCAGTATGGCCCGGAGCAGATGTGATCTGTGGACAGGAAATGCACTTGAAGCAAGTAGACACGTTTCGTTTGAAACACAAAAAATTCCAAACCTCATTCTTTTCATGTTCCGAAACGAAAACAGCTGGTACAGTCTTATTTATTAAGGATACTGTAGCCTTTGCATTACTACATTCTGAAATTGATCCTAGAGGTCGGTATTTAATTCTACAATGCACTCTAGATTCTGCTATATTTACCATAGTAACACTTTATGCCCCAAACCAGAACCAATTACCCTTTATTTCCAAGATAGTTGCCAGAGCCAAAGAAATGGCTAAAGGAAACTTGGTTATATGTGGTGATTTTAATATGGTGGTTGACAGCAATTTTGATCATTCCAAGGGTTCTGGGTCCAAAACACCGGACTTGATGTCCTTCCTGCTAGAGGAGGATCTCCATGATCCCTGGAGGTACTCACACACTACGGAGGTTGACTTCACATTCTTCTCTGCATCCAAGCTTTCCCATTCTAGACTTGACTTCTTCCTGGTCGACAAAACAGCCCTAATGAACGTGGGGTCTTCTGATATAGGCTGCGCCACATGGTCCGACCATGCGCCAATTTACCTTACTTTTAATAACAAAATCTCGCTTCCTCCCTTTTCTCCCTGGAGGCTTAATCATTTTTTACTAAAATCACCTCACTTAGTAGCTGATATAAGAGATGCGCGGAAAGAATTCTTCGATATTACTTCTGGTTCGGTTTCCGATCCACAAATTCTATGGTGTGCCCATAAGGCCTTCATGCGAGGAATATGTATTAGAATTGCCTCGAGGGAGAAACGTGGAAGAGAGAAAGAGCTTAAAGGGAATCTGTCGTCATTTTTATTTTTTTTTCGGGGGGTGGCTGAAATGGTTTTCCAGGAATCTGTTAATAATTTTGGCAATTTTTTTTTTTTGGGTTAGTAGTAAGTATTAAAAATTAAATACAAAATTGTACTATCTTCCTATTTCAGCCAGCAGAGGGAGCTAACCCTAGAAAATCTAGGAACAAGCCATGTAACAATTGCTGGAAAACAGCATGTAACCAACTGCTGTAAATGTGGAATGATCCTTCTGCAGGTGATATCATCTCCACCCCATCCCTCCTCCCTTTGGCTTTTGTGAGAAGGAGGGGGAGGTATTTAGTCCAGCCTCTCCATTTTGTGTCGTGGACAAAAGGCACTAATGATGTGTTCTGTATTTTTGTACACTGTATTTGGACATCAAATCTATTGACAGCAGCAGTTCCTCCAGTCATGTCCGTCGTTCCCCCTGATACACATCATTCCTCTTTAGTTCCTCCTGTCATGTATGTCGTTCGCCTTTAGTTCCTCCTGTCATGTACGTCGTTTCCTTATGACATACGTCGTTCCTCTTTAGTTCCTCCTGTCATGTACTCGTTCCTTATGACATACGTCGTTCCTCTTTAGTTCCCCCTGTCATGTACGTCGTTCCGTTATAAACAAAATGTCGTTCCTCTTTAGTTCCTCCAGTCATGTACGTCGTTCCCCTCTGACATACATCATTCCTCTTTAGTTCCTCCTGTCATGTACGTCGTTCCGTTATGACATACGTAGTTCCTCTTTAGATCCTCCTGTCATGTACGTCGTTCCCCTCTGACATACATCATTCCTCTTTAGTTCCTCCTGTCATGTACATCATTCCCCTCTGACATACATCATTCCTCTTTAGTTCCACCTGTCATGTACGTCGTTCCCCTCTGACATACATCAATCCTCTTTAGTTCCTCCTGTCATGTACGTCGTTCCCTTATGACAAAACGTTCCTCTTCTTTAGTTCCTCCTGTCATGTACGTCGTTTCCTTATGACATACGTCATTTCTCTTTAGTTCCTCCTGTCATGTACGCTTCCCCTTTAGGTTCCTCCTGTCATGTACGTCTTTCCCTTATGACATACGTCGTTCCTCTTTAGTTCCTCCTGTCATGTACATCGTTCCCTTATGACATACGTCATTCCTCTTTAGTTCCTCCTGTCATGTACATCGTTCCCTTATGACATACGTCGTTCCCCTTTAGTTCCTCCTGTCATGTACGTCGTTCCCTTATGACATACGTCGTTCCTCTTTAGTTCCTCCTGTCATGTACGTCGTTCCCCTCTGACATACATCATTCCTCTTTAGTTCCTCCTGTCATGTACGTCGTTTCCTTATGACTCCTCTTTAGTTCCTCCTGTCATGTACGTCGTTCCCCTTTAGTTCCTCCTGTCATGTACGTCATTCCCTTATGACATACGTCGTTCCTCTTTAGTTCCTCCTGTCATGTACATCGTTCCCTTATGACATACGTCGTTCCTCTTTAGTTCCTCCTGTCATGTACATCGTTCCCTTATGACATACGTCGTTCCTCTTTAGTTCCTCCTGTCATGTACGTCGTTCCGTTATGACATACGTCATTCCTCTTTAGTTCCTCCTGTCATGTACGTCGTTCCCCTTTAGTTCCTCCTGTCATGTACGTCGTTCCCTTATGACATACGTCGTTCCTCTTTAGTTCCTCCTGTCATGTACGTCGTTCCCCTCTGACATACATCATTCCTCTTTAGTTCCTCCTGTCATGTACGTCGTTCCCTTATGACATACGTCGTTCCTCTTTAGTTCCTCCTGTCATGTACGTCGTTCCCCTCTGACATACGTTTTTCCTCTTTAGTTCCTCCTGTCATGTACATCGTTCCCTTATGACATACATCATTCCTCTTTAGTTCCTCCTGTCATGTACGTCGTTCCCTTATGACATACATCGTTCCTCTTTAGTTCCTCCTGTCATGTACGTCGTTCCCTTATGACATACATCGTTCCTCTTTAGTTCCTCCTGTCATGTACGTCGTTCCCTTATGACATACATCGTTCCTCTTTAGTTCCTCCTGTCATGTACGTCGTTCCCTCTGACATAAATCATTCCTCTTTAGTTCCCCCTGTCTTTGTACGTCTTTCCCTCCTGACATACGTCGTTCCTCTTTAGTTCCCCCGGGGGTCATGTACGTCGTTCCGTTATGACATACTTCTTTCCTCTTTAGTTCCTCCTGTCATGTACGTCTTTCCCCTCTGACATACATCAGTCCTCTTTAGTTCCTCCTGTCATGTACATCGTTCCCCTCTGACATATATCATTCCTCTTTAGTTCCTCCTGTCATGTACGTCGTTCCGTTATGACATACGTCGTTCCTCTTCAGTTCCTCCTGTCATGTCGTCGGTTCCCTTATGACATACGTCGTTCCTCTTTAGTTCCTCCTGTCATGTAGGTGGTTCCAATATGACATACGTCGTTCCTCTTTAGTTCCTCCTGTCATGTACGTCGTTCCCTTTATGACATACGTAGTTCCTCTTTAGTTCCTCCTGTCATGTACGTCATTCCCTCTGACATACGTCGTTCCTCTTTAGTTCCTCCTGTCATGTACGTCGTTCCCCTCTGACATAAATCATTCCTCTTTAGTTCCTCCTGTCATGTACGTCGTTCTCCTCTGACATACATCATTCCTCTTTAGTTCCTCCTGTCATGTACGTCGTTCCCTTATGACATACGTCATTCCTCTTTAGTTCCTCCTGTCATGTACGTCGTTCCCTTATGACATACATCGTTCCTCTTTAGTTCCTCCTGTCATGTACGTCGTTACCTTATGACATACATCGTTCCTCTTTTGTTCCTCCTGTCCATGTACGTCTTTCCCCTTATGACATACATCGTTCCTCTTTAGTTCCTCCTATCATGTACGTCGTTCCCTTATGACATACATCGTTCCTCTTTAGTTCCTCCTGTCATGTACGTCGTTCCCTTATGACATACATCGTTCCTCTTTAGTTCCTCCTGTCATGTACGTCGTTCCCTTATGACATACGTTGTTCCTCTTTAGTTCCTCCTGTCATGTACGTCGTTCCCTTATGACATACATCGTTCCTCTTTAGTTCCTCTTTTCATGTACGTCGTTCCGTTATGACATACGTCGTTCCTCTTTAGTTCCTCCTGTCATGTACGTCATTCCCCTCTGACATACATCATTCCTCTTTAGTTCCTCCTGTCATGTACGTCGTTCCCTTATGACATACGTCGTTCCTCTTTAGTTCCTCCTGTCATGTACGTCATTCCCCTCTGACATACATCATTCCTCTTTAGTTCCTCCTGTCATGTACGTCGTTCCCCTCTGACATATATCATTCCTCTTTAGTTCCTCCTGTCATGTACGTCGTTCCCTTATGACATACGTCGTTCCTCTTTAGTTCCTCCTGTCATGTACGTCGTTCCGTTATGACATACGTCGTTCCTCTTTAGTTCCTCCTGTCATGTACGTCGTTCCGTTATGACATACGTCGTTCCTCTTTAGTTCCTCCTGTCATGTACGTCATTCCCCTCTGACAAAACGTCTTTCCCTCTTAGTTCCTCCTGTCATGTACGTCGTTCCCCTCTGACATACATCATTCCTCTTTAGTTCCTCCTGTCATGTACGTCGTTCCCCTCTGACATACATCATTCCTCTTTAGTTCCTCCTGTCATGTACGTCGTTCCCTTATGACATACATCATTCCTCTTTAGTTCCTCCTGTCATGTACGTCGTTCCGTAATGACATACGTCGTACCTCTTTAGTTCCGCCTGTCAGGTACGTCGTTCCCTTATGACATACATCGTTCCCCCTTTATTTTCCCCCTGTCATGTACGTCGTTCCGTTATGAAATACGTCTTTTCCTCTTTAAATTTTTCCTCCTGTCATGTACATCGTCCCCCTTGACATATATCATTCCTCTTTAGTTCCCCTGTCATGTAACGTCGTTCCCTTAGACATACGTTGTTACTCTTTAGTTCCCCCTGTCATGAAACGTCGTTCCCTTTATGACATCCCATCGTTCCTCTTTAAGTTCCTCCTGTCATGTACGTCGTTCCCGTTATGACATACGTAGTTTTTTTTAGTTCCTCCTTCATGTACGTAAATTCCCCTCTGACCATACATCATTCCTTTTTAGTTCCTCCTGTCATGTGAATCGTTCCCCTCTGACATATATCTTCCTCTTTAGTTCCTCCTTTTCATTGTACGTCGTTCCCCTCTGACATACGTCGTTCCTCTTTAGTTCCTCCTGTCATGTACTCATTCCCTCTGACATACATCATTCCTCTTTAGTTCCTCCTGTCATGTAAAACGTTCCCCTCTGACATATACATTCCTCTTTAGTTCCTCCTGTCATGTACGTCGTTACCTTATGACATACATCGTTCCTTTTTAGTTCCTCCTGTCAGTACGTTGTTCCGTTATGACATACGTTTTCCTCTTTATTTTCCTCCTGTCATGTACGTCGTTCCGTTATGACATACGTAGTTCCTCTTTAGTTCCTCCTGTCATGTACGTCATTCCCCTCTGACATACATCATTCCTCTTTAGTTCCTCCTGTCCTGTACGTCATTCCCCTCTGACATACATCATTCCTCTTTAGTTCCTCCTGTCATGTACATCGTTCCCCTCTGACATACATCATTCCTCTTTAGTTCCTCCTGTCATGTACGTCGTTCCCTTATGACATACATCGTTCCTCTTTAGTTCCTCCTGTCATGTACGTTGTTCCCTTATGACATACTCGTTCCTCTTTAGTTCCTCCTGTCATGTACGTCATTTCCTTATGACATACGTCATTCCTCTTAGTTCCCTCCTGTCATGAAACGTCTTTCCCCTTTTAGGGACATACGTCGTTCCCCTTTAGTTCCTCCTGTCATGTACGCTTTCCGTTATGACATACTTAGTTCCTCTTTAGTTCCTCCTGTCATGTACTTAAATTCCCCTCTGACATACATCATTCCTCTTTGTTCCTCCTGTCATTACATCGTTCCCCTCTGACATGTTTTCAATTCCTCTTTAGTTCCTCCTGTCATGTACGTCGTTCCCCTCTGACATACGTCGTTCCTCTTTAGTTCCCCCTGTCATGTACGTCGTTCCCTTATGACATACGTCGTTCCTCTTTATTTCATCCTGTCATGTACGTCATTCCCCTCTGACATACATCATTCCTCTTTAGTTCGTCCTGTCATGTACATCGTTCCCTTATGACATATATCATTCCTCTTTAGTTCCTCCTGTCATGTACGTTGTTCCCCTCTGACATACGTCGTTCCTCTTTAGTTCCTCCGGTCATGTACTTCTTTCCGTTATGACATAAGTCATTCCTCTTTAATTCCTCCTGTCATGTACATAGTTCCCGTATGACATACATCGTTCCCTTTAGTTCCTCCTGTCATGTAACGTCGATCCCTTATGACATTACGTCTTCCTCCCCACCACCACAGGTATAGAGGCTAATCCCCCCCCCAAACATGTATAGAGGCAAAATCTGCAGCAAACAGAGTTTAGCGCAAAATCCGCATAGAAATAGAGTTTAGAAACGGAATTTAGCATCAAAATCCACGGCGAAACGGAGTTTAGCATCAAAAAAACGCGGCAAAACAGAGTTTAGCATCAAAATCCGCGGCGAACGGAGTTTAGCGTCAAAATCGGCAGCGAAACAGAGTTTAGGGTCAAAATCTGCAGCGAACGGAGTTTAGCGTCAAAATCCGCGGCGAAACGGAGTTTAGCGTCAAAATCGGCAGCGGAACAGAGTTTAGCGTCAAAATCGGCGGCGAAACGGATTTTTAGCGTCAAGATCTTTTAAAAGAATCGAATTTTCAGCATCAGAAGCGAGAGAACTTTATTAGAACCAAAATCCATAAAGAAAAGGATTTTTTTGCGTCAGAAGTGAGAAAATTTTCTTAGTGTCAGAATCTGTAAATAAAGGGATTTTAGCGCAAAAAAACGTTAAAAAAAACTATTCTTGCGCCAAAATCCGTTATAAAAAAGCATTTTTAACGGGCATAAGCGAGGGGAACAAAATTAGCAGAAAAATCTTGAATTGTGCAAAAATCGTTAGTGACAAAAGCACGATCACTTTATTAGGAACGAGGGCAACGTCGCACACCTGTCTGCCTCTTCTCTGCAGGCCCCTCTGGAGCACAGAGGGCTGGACATTCAGTAGCTGCTTGTCTGGACTCCACAATCATGGTTCTCTGCTCCCTCAACAATAGAGCATGCTGAGCTCACAGCAGGGGGGCTCTCACTGAAGTTAACCAGATGGGAATCGTTTGCAGTCTCTTACCTGCAGTAATCACTTTATGGCAGCTTCCTGAGTGTCATGCAACTCCAAAACAGCGAGAACTAAACTCTGAAGGGGGGAAGGGCTCCTACACACAGGAATCTCTATAGCTCTCTTTACAGACTCACAATCAAAATTACAGCAAAAGAGGATAAAAAGATGATAGAAAACACACACATTACTGCAATAAAAAAAATTTGCGACACAATCCCTTTAACAACACCCTAGAGGAGATCAAGTCCTTAGACACCCAGCTTAAAAGAGCACCTGATCCACTATTGAAAACTAAACTAAACAACCTAAAAAATACGTTGCGAACAATGTTGTTTCAGAAATATGAACATTGTCTTGCAAAGCTGAAATTAAATTTTTACATACAAGGAGACCGGACGGGGAAATTACTAGCCTGCAGAGTTAAGAAATTACAAGTCAGATCTAAAACAGTATATCTTACTTGTCCATCTAAAGGTAAAATGTATGATCCCCAAAAAATTTCAGATGCCTTAGACCCATCTACCCCCCCTGTCAGTAATGAGGACATAAATAATTTCCTGAGCTTAACTTCCATTTCCACGCTATCCCCTGCACAATCGGAATTCTTAAATCTCCCAATCACCGAACAGGAAATACAACGAGCGATTTCCCAGTCTAAAGTTAACAAATCTCCTGGCCCGGACGGCTTCACCAGCGAATACTATAAACTATTTAATGAACTCTTAGTCCCTCACTTGAAAGAAGTATTCACCTCCAATATGACCTTTGGTGTTCCTCTCCCGGAACTTCTTAAGGCAACTATATCAACAATCCCAAAGCCAAATAAGCCTACAGATATTATCTCTAACTACAGACCCATTTCTCTACTCAATAACGACATCAAACTATTCTCTAAAATTCTCGCCCACAGGCTAAATGATATCCTCCCCCACCTAGTCCACTCTGACCAGGCTGGATTTGTTAAGGGAAGGCAGACAAGAGATTGTACCAGAAGAATAATTGATATTCTTCATATAGTCTCTAAGTCACAAACTCCCACAGTATTGCTTTCTCTCGATGGAGAGAAAACTTTTGATAGAATTAATTGGGCAGACCTAAAAGCAGTTCTAATGAAGTTTGGTTTTAAAGGACTCTTCCTACAAGCAATCCTTGCCTTATATACCTCACCTACGGCTAATGTCTATTCCTCAGGCTTTCTCTCCAAAACGTTCCCGATCACGAATGGGACCCGACAGGGATGTCCCCTCTCACCACTCATATACGACCTACGTGTGGAACCATTGGCGGAGGGTATTAGAATTTCCCCCAAGATATCAGGAGTTCCAATTAACTCTGATGTCCACAAAATCAGTCTCTATGCTGATGAAATTTTAATCATTTGCCAGAATCCTGAGTCCTTAATCCCAGCCCTTCTTGAGATCCTTAATCAGTACTCGTTTGTTTCATGCTCAATGCAGCCAAAACCATAGCTTTACCTATACATTGCCCACTGACTTTGTCTACCCAACTTTCACGTCATCAATTTTCATGGTACTCCTCATCTGTACCATACCTAGGTGTACGTATTTTCCCAGATTTCAATAGAACAGTTGAGGTTAACCTCAATTTGGTTACCACAGAAATTCTAGAAGAAATTAACCGCCTCCATCAATTCCCTCTCTCCTGGATGGCGAGAATACAAGTAACCAAGATGTTGCTTCTGCCGAAATACCTTTACTTGGTTAGAACAGTCCCATTTCTATTCCCCACAACTGCCTTAAATAAACTCCAGCAGTCACTCTTCCACTTTATTTGGCCCATAAGAGACCAAGAGTCAGTAAAACACATCTCTGTCTAACCCTGTCAAAAGGCGGTTTATCAGTTCCCAACCTCCTATTATATAACATAGCAGCTGTTCTTGAACCTATCGCTACGCTTTGGACTGCTCCGGAGACACAACGCTGGGCATCACTGGAGGACCGTTCAATCCCTCATTTCTCACTTAAGAATGCCTTCACGGCTTCCACCTGGGGCACTTCTTTGCCCAAGTTTAACCTTCCCACCCTTAACCACCTCCATATGGGGAACAGTATTTTATACCCCACCATTGGCTTCAAAACGAACACTCCTTCCCTTTAGATATCCTGAACAATCCCACATCCCCCCCTCTCGAAGGGTTACACAAAGGACCTTTAACATTGGGACCTTATTCTGGTGTAGCTCAAATCCTTTAAGAACTAAAAACCCCAGTTTCTTTTACCCAAATACCAATTTTACTATACCCTGCAAATATGAATTCATTACAAAAATGGAACACCTAAAATAACTCATCCCCCCTACCCCAATTTCAAAGCTTTTTACTTTGGGAAAAAAGGTTTTGAAGGGGGTCTATCCATATACACCCCCCTATTTTCTACAAAAGTATCTCAAAAAACCCGCTTTTGCTGTTAAATGGGGGGGCTGAGTTGGGGGGGAATTTACAAAGGAGAATGAGTCTGCGCTACCAGGGCGAAAAAAATCTCTGATTGTCAATCATATAAGCCAAGAGAAAAATTCAGCTGGGTGGACCTTAACCCCGCAATTAATCACATGTTTTCTGACCACTCGGATGGCTGCTGGAGGGCATGCGGTTCTCGTGGCACCTTACTAACATGTGGGACCCCATGGGGCGACTTTGGGAAGCTGAGACACTTTCTTTCAGACATTTTCCCAAGTTGCCTTTCCCTCTCACCGATGGATTCTGACCCTTTCATTTTTCTCCTTTCCACTACAATTTCACACTCCTATTTCTGCTTAAAACTGCTAGGGGGTGTTATTTCAGCAAACTTGGGAAAAACCCTACGCCGCTTTCTATTTCGGGGGTCATCTCTTTGGGTTTAAAAACCAATATCCGGGAGGGAAATTTCCTTCCAATTTTCCCCTCCCCTTGTTTTCCCCAAAAAAATCTTTATTGGGCCCCTTGGTCCTCCCTCTAAATAAAGCACAACTTTACGGCACCAAAAAAGATAGTAACTAAAAATTTGGGGGCAGCTGTTGCCTTTTCCTCAACAAAAAATTGGGGATCTATCCAAAAAAATTTCTTTAAATCATATGCCTGAATTTTATTATCAAAAGTGTAACCTTTCCCATTGGGAAAATTTTTCTGTAATGCTCTCTTATGTTGAATCAAATCATGGCGATTGTTTTTGTTTTTTCTTTCTTTAAACTTTGTTAGATTGTTTGTTTATTTTTTCGTTTTTTTCGCACCCCTTATCATTTTGTATTTTGGGGATGATAAAAACCCTTTTAATAAAAATTTATTGTTAAAAAAAAAAAAAAAAATTTTTCCCGAAAAAAGGTCATCTTTTTGTTTTTGTCTTTAAAAGTTTCCCACTGGTTTAACCAAAAAACTGTTCCTTTTTATTTGGACTTAAATAAATAAAACCCGTTTGATATGGACGTTTCTCTTTGTGTGGTCCCTGTGACGAAGCTGAACCCCACAATACATGCACTACAATTGCAGAACATATTAAAAACTTTCAATTTTCTCATTGCTTCAGTAGGGGGGCCAAGAAAATAAAGGGAAACAGACTATGGTTGGCGGGGATTTTTTTTCGAAAAAAAAAAAGTTTAAATCGACAAGGTTTTATGGGATTCCCAAATTTTTCCCGATCATTTCGTTTAAATTTAAAGGGAAAAAACTGTGCATCATCTAATTTAAAATCGCCCTTTTTTTGGGGCTTTTCCCTTTAAATTTTTGGGGGCCAAACAAATGAGGGTTACAGAATAAAGCAGGGGAGATTGGGTTTTTCGAAAGTCATGACTGGGGTGGTATGGGGTTTTGATTGGCGGGAAAAAACACATGACCTTTGTTTTAACATAGAAAAGCGTTTCCCGTTTAAGCCCAGTGTCTCTCAGCGTCTCATAGTAGGACCTGCGCTCTGCCTTTTGGGGCCCAAAAGCTCAAACGAAATTGTCTATTTCTGCACAGAGAAACCTCTCTTTAACTGTGATCCTTCCCAAATTTTGTTAGATTAAAATTTGAAGAATTTTTTTGTAAATTAGCTAGAGAAATTTTTTAAAACAGCATCTTCCCTGTTTTAAAATTTACGGCGGGGGGCGCGGGGGGGGGGGCCCCCCCGGGGGAACCCCAGACAAGCTCTATCTAAAAAGAAACACTGGATAACTCCCACCCAAAACTTACCGTATTTTTCGGAAATAAAAAAAGGGGCCCGGACAAAGGGCATTAAAAATTTTGGGACATTAACAATTTACCCCCCGTTTATAAAAAAAGGCGCACCGGACTAAAAGGCGGGACCAACTATAAGGC
>JAODAL010040292.1:0-37043 GCA_025379985.1 Phyllomedusa bahiana
AAAGGGGGTGGTTGTCAGCTAAATTTATTTTTTAAAGGGGTTCCAGCTTTAAGTGGGGCCCCCGGTTCCCTGGTCATTGAGGTGCTCAAGCGCTTTAAACCCCAAAAGTTGCAAAACAAGCCCCCCCCTTTCCCCCCACTATGAGGGTCCCGAACCCCTTTCCCAATTTCTCCCTGCAAAAAACCGGGTAACCCCTTAATCGCTTCTCCGGGACTTGCTCCCCCCCACTCCTGAGGCCGATCCCCCGATGCCCCTTTGGTAAAGGGTTTTCCTAGAAATAAAGAGGGGCCCCAGGGGGAACCCGTTTTTTTCTCATTGACGGGAAGGTTTTGGGGCCCCGGGAGAGGTCCTGGGAGCCAAGAGCAATTTTCTGGATCGGGAAAAAAAAAATTCAGGGGCTCCTCCAGCCAAAAAGGAGGGGGGGGGCCGAAGGGGGGGGGTTTACTGTCACAGTGGGCCTGCGACCCCCTTTTCCCGGGTTTCCGGGGAACCCCGTGGCGCCGCAACGGGGCACCCCCCCCGCCCGCATGTCCTCCCCCGGGCCCGGGCCCGGCTCCTCTCACCCCCGGGCCCCGCGCTCCCTTTGCGGTCTCGACCTCCCGGCACGCCGCCCCCAAATTTCTAGGCGTCGCGCGCCGGCACCTCCCGGAGATTTAAGGGAAAACCCAGGGAAACCGGGAAAATTGGCTATCCCGGTCACTCCCCTTTAATTTAAGCCTCCCCCTTTTCCTGGGGCTGTTGGGGCCCGGATCTTTGTGCCATTTCAGCCTATAGAGAAAGCGTTACAACCCCTTGTTTGATTTCCGTGTACCTTTCCCCATTAGTTTCCTTTCCCTTTCGCCCAGGGCACCCTTTCCCCCTCCCCTTACCTACCCCCTTTCCACAACCACGAACCTTTTGCCGCCTCCCCTGACCTCCTGCCTGCCCCCGATTTCGAGCCGGGCCCTGACGATTTTTGGCAAATGCTTCCCTTTGGGTTTCCCACCAAAGAAGTCACGTCGGGGGTAACGACCTGGTAACTCCCGCCGCAGAAATTTCCCCCAAATCCCGTTTTTTGCGGCGGGTTTTGGTGAAAACCCGGACCTACTTAGTTTCCGTTCCCCGGCGTGCCTTACACCACGTTTTGGGGTGGTCCGGGTTGGATCCCTTCTACGCCCGGGCCCGGGAAAGTCCCCAGTTCTCCAAAAACCCAAATCCCTTTTTCCAACCCCAAATTTTTTGGACCCATTAAATTACCCCCTCTAATCCCCCTCTCCCCCTTCTGGTGTGGGCCCCGTGGAACGGGGAAAATTTCTAAAAATTATTACCCCGGAGGCCCTTCTTGAGCTTTTTTTCCTGTCCTGAAAACATTTTTAAGGACACTCCCCCCTACCTCTAAATTTGTTTATTGGTGCCAATGTGGACCATACAGCTGGGTTTTTTCAACCCGCCCCCCCCAGCAATCTGTCAACCCGAAACCGCGAAATGTCGAACCGGGCCCCAGGAAAAAAACATAGGGGGGATGACCCGCTCTTTGTGGGGAGATTCCTTTTCTGTGCCCCTTATAATGGAGTTCCCCCCAAATACTAGCACCCGCTACCTCCCCGTTAAATCCTTTTCCCCCAAACTTAAATTTGGAAACAAAACAGGGGTTTGTTCTTTTTCTGCAGCAATCTAATTTTTGAGCTGACAACCCCCCCCATCCGGGCCCAAACTTACAAAATTTTTTGGGGGGTACCAGATCAGGGTACCTCCCTGACACTTTCCCTCTACCCTTTTTTTCTAAAATGTTACCCAGCTAGCTGCTCATGTTCCCGGGACCTCCATGCCGCCACCCCCCCCCCAGCATCTACACCCCCGGTGATTGCTCAGTGAAAAGTAAACTTTGAATTTCCCAAATTTGGGAATGGGGCTCGTGTCCCCCACTTTCTTTTTTTAGATCCAGGGGTAAAGGGCTTTTTTAAAAAAGTGGGAGTGTGCACACATCTTGCACAGCAGTTTGCCCCCTTGAACTGTTGCTCAAGGATGGCATACATTGCACAGGTTGTGCACTGGACAGCATTGTCAAACATGGAACTCATGGGGATGTTACCAAAAAAAAAAAAAGAAATACAGATACAAATATGAGAAATCTGTATAATACTGCCCTTTCTAAAAGCCCCAAATCTAAAGTCCCCCAATATTAAGTCCCACACTTAAGCAAAAAGACACTTAAAACAAAACAGACACACTCGCACGCTCAGAATACTCGCTAAAACCACTTATCTTATAACCCTTTGATCCAGCAGCAGCAGCAACTCTCCTCTTAGAAGGCAATTGGAGTCTAAAAGGGGAAATCTATTGAAATAATCTTCTAATACATCTTAGATACATACAAGAAGCTCAGACTGGGGTATTCAGCACTGGAATGAATAGTATTTTACCCTAACAACAAAGCCTTCAAGGCCCCCATACTGTTAGGACATCAGTACCAAGCCTGATAATGCTTTTTTTTCCAGCATTATCAATTATTTTCAATTAAGATAACAACAGTCCAAAAAAGATTGATATCATTATTGTATCATTATATTATATTTTATTTTACATTTTTAAAACTGTGTTAATAAAACAACTTTCCTTGATTGACCAGTAAAATAATTCTGCAGATAACATTTTTCAAGCTAAAATTTGATTATGTTGGGTTGTTTTTAAAACATATTTTATTCTATTTTTTTATTTTTTTTTTGCTAGTTAAATTGTTAAAAAATATTTTTATAAACTATTTTTTTAAACTTTTGACACTTAACAAAAAAAAGTTTTGATCATTTGCACTGAAACAATTATATATGACCTGTGTAGCTTCAGGACAGTGGGGACTATTTGAATTAGTAGTGGTGGTTTGTGTATCTCTCTCTTTGAGGGTGGTTTCAGACAGAACTTTTTGGGGAAAATTGCCCCTGCAGTTTATTGTACCAAAGTTGGGAGTGGACACAGCAGAAAAGAGGAGCAAAAGTCCTTTAGATTTCCTATTCTTTTTAATACATTCCTAACGCTGGATATAAAAAAATGCAGTGATGTTTTATTGAAAAAAGTTGTGTGTGAAACCACTCTAAAAGTTAAATTTAATTATTCCTGGGAAGTTTTGGGCTGTAATAACATTGTGCCTTCCTCTGTTCAATACTTTCAATACATATAAAGATGTCAGAAGCAGTAATAAACTGCTCCTATCTTCTCTCTAGAGCAGCACTTTTGCTTTAAGGCTGTGCAGCATGTTTAGGTTCTGTTCACAACAGCATTTTGGTTTCAGGAAACACATCTGACAATGCAAGATCCGTCATTGATGGATACAACTGGTGCCCAACAGACCATACTAATAGTCGGTGCCATCGGATTCTGTCATGTTTCATGTTGTTTTGGTGGAAAAATAGTGCTGCATGTAGCATTATTCTTGTCATCAAATCTTAAGGAACTAGTAACTGAGTATATGATAGCAGGTGAAGAAGGCTGCTTACAATGGCATATGCACCATATAGGCGTGTGGAAATTCGAAATTGCCTTTTGCACTCCACAAAGCATCTGCATATCACAAGGCATTATGGGAAAGAAGCTGAGAAGCTCAAGCACCATCTATTGGATGTAACAAATCCTCAATTTGCTTTTGGGTCACTGAGTCTTTAGAAAGCACAAGGGATATTAGCCGAGCCAGCATCACTCTGCACACAGCCGTTTCGGGGTTTTGCCCCTCATCAGGGAGGCAATGAGTGGCTCAGAAAGGGGAATATCTCTCCTTGGAGAGAGCACCATATACGTGTGTGGAGATTTTAAATTACCTTTTGCACTCCAAAAAGCATCTGCATATTACAAGGCATTATGGGAAAGTAGCTAAGAGGCTCAAATGCCCTCTATCACTCTGCTCTGCACTGATGAGGGGCAAAATCCCAAAACGGCTGTATGCAGGTGAGTGATGCTAGCTTGGCTAATATCCCTTTAGCTTTTTAAAGATTCACTGAGGATTTGTTACATCCAATAGAGGACGCTTGAGCTTCTCAGCTCCTTTCCCACAATGCCTTGTGATATGCAGATGCTTCGTGGAGTGGAAAGGGCAATTTCGAATTTCTACATGCCTATATGGTGCTCTCCCCAAGGAGAGGTATTCCCCTTTCTGAGTCACTCATTGCCTCCCACCCAGCCAACCAGTATCGTTCTGCTCTGCACTGATGACGGGCAAAACCCCGAAACAGTTGTATGCAGATGAGCGATGCTGGCTTGACTAATATTCCTTTTGCTTTCTAATGACTCAGTGAGTCAAAAGCAAATTGAGGATTTTTTATATCCAATAGAGGTCACTTGAGCTTCTGAGCTCTTTTCCCATAATGCCTTGTGATATACAGTGGCATGATAATTTAAGGAAGATCTTTTTTGCCTACATGTCCCTTAGGGTAGAAAACAAAATCTATTCTGATAAAATGCAAAATTAAAAACACAGCTATAACTATAGACAAATGCATAATAAAAAAAAAAATAGAATGGAACTTATGGAATATAGGATGCATTAAAAAAGGAACTTTGTGATTATTCATAACATATTCTGGTTTTATGAACCCAATTAGTATCCCCACCTCTATTTACTAAAATATACTATAAAATAGCAAATAAGAAGCCATTTCCTCCAAGAAACTAAGAAAGTGTGTGTGCCTGATGATGACATGAAACCCTAAGCTTATCCAGAAATGTGTATAATTATAAAGATATGGATGATAGACTAAATGTTCACATTACTGAATAAGTATAATTGTCATGAAGACTTGTGTTTCCAGTAAGAAAGTAATAGCTTCCAATCATTCTGCTCATTTCATTACCTCTGAAGTATTTACAGCTTTTTTATTTATTTTTATTGTGTTACCATTTACTTTAATTTTCATGCTCTTATGGTTTTACTGGAAAACATAAAAGAGTTACAGTCAGGAAAAGAATAGCTATGACAGCACCAGGGACAATATCCTTACTCATTCTAGCCCCAGATATATAATAGCATGTATTGTAGAGACTACAGTGTTAAAATTTATATAGGCAAAGGAAAATTACCCATTTCACAAAGCAACAGTAAACTATACATTGTAGATGAACGTTTAGATGTTGTTTTCTTAATTCTCTCACTCCACTTGGGAGTCGTATTGTCCATGTAAAATGAAAAGCTACCGCAAAAATTTGTCTCCTACCCAAAATAAAAACGAACATTTCCTACAAGATCTATATGAAAAATGGCTAGAGACAATAATAGTTGTAAGCATCCTGTAACAAGGGTTGTTCTTCCAGAAAAGAAAGTGGGATTAGAAATAATTTTATAGGACTCTCTTCATAACCTCCCCATAATGTTAAGCAGTTATCTGCACTAGCCCACTGTATAAGATTAAAGGGATTGTCCATTTAAAAAAATGACATAAAATTGGGGCAAAGGTAGACATAAAAAGAAAAAAAATTATACTTACCTATCTGTCCCCTTCTGCTGCAACTTCGATGCTCCCCGGCAATTCATTCCTCTTCACTTTCCGATTTTCATTCTGACACAGAGAAAAGGCTTTTCCAGGGTGTCGGGACAAGAACCTAGAAGCGAAGAGGGGTGGATTGCTGGGGAGTTCCAGAGCAACAGTGGTGGGGGACAGATAGGTAAGTACCAGTTTTTTCTTGTCTTTTCCCACCCAGACCTTGATGGAATTTTCATGGAATTTTTTTTAGTAGACAATCTCTTTAAGTGGAGTATCTTTTCATATCTGCGCTCAAAAGAAAATTGTGTTTAATTAATCTATATTTGACAGTAGGTTTGTAAGTGCTTGGTATGTGCCGGGGGGGCTTCAGTTCCCCCAGCATCCATTAAATTAAAGCACTGAGCTACTATTTTGGAAGCCCAGTGTGGAGAAATGGCCCTTAATCACTAGGGTTGGAACACAACTCACTGAAGACGTATTTTCTAGCACTTCATTTTCATTCTTCTGAGCATACACACTTCTTCCTTGTCTAGGTCTTTTGACTTGCCTTTACATTGCAGGAATTGTACAGGGTGGGTCATTTATATGGATAAACCTAAATAAAATGGGAATGGTTGGTGATATCAACTTCTTGTTTGTGGCACATTAGTATATGGGAGGGGAAAAACTTTTCAAAATGGGTTTTGACCATGCTGGCGATTTTGAAGTCAGCCATTTTGGATCCAACTTATTTTTTCCAATGGGAAAAGAGTGGAAAGTAGATTGGTCATCGTGGGTCAGTTAAATGGCCACCAAAGTCTCCCAATCTGACCCCCTTAGACTTTTATTTTTTGGGTCATCTAAAGGCAATTGTCTATGAAGATGTGCAGCATCTGAAACAACGGATACTGGAAGCCTGTGCTAACATTTCTTCTGTGGTGTTGGGCAGCACTTTGAACACATTTTATAAATGGTCATAAACTTGTAAATAACTCATGAAAGAATGAAGTTACGTTAAAACCAAGCACACCATTGTTTTTCTTGTGAAATTGTGTTGTGTTATATGACCCTCTTCTAATTGGAAAAAAGTTGGATCCCAAATGGCCGACTTCAAAATGGCCACCATGGTCAACACCCATCTAGAAAAGTTTTTCCCCTCCCATATACTAATGTGCCACAAACAGGAAGAAGATATCACCAACCATTCCCATTTTATTTAGGTATATCCATATAAATAGCCCACCCCGTATTATTTGGTCAGAAGAATCTATCGAGAATGGGGCAGGCTCAAAGAAATGCTTATACAGAAAAACTTTTTTATAAATACCTATGCATAAATAGTAGATATTATGGGCGACATGCATGAACAGGGCTGCGCCAGATGTCTGGTGTATTTTCAGCCCAACATCTAGCGCAGCCCCGTTCGCAATAGTTTTAAACCTGCCGCACGCCAATATCAGGTGCATTACAGAGCGCCCGTAGCACTTTGTAATGCACCTGATTTCGGGGGGCGTGCGGGAGGCGGGGCGCACTAGAACCGTATGAAGCTATAGATTTATAGCTTCAGTACAACAATTCCAGGTGCATTACTGCTGGAACAGGTAGAGCACTTCCAAAGTGGTTTACCTGAGCCAGAAGTGTCATCTTAGCCCTAGAATGTTTCTGATTTATGACCCGCAGTAGACCGGATTCATAAATCAGGTGCATTCTATGCTATTATAATGAACAAAAAAATTGGCGTCAAAGCGCTAAACATAGTACAAGTCGCCCTATGATTTTTCTTAGCACCAAGAAATATACTTAACAAAACGTCTTAACTAAAGGAGACATGTCCCAGTACGCAAACACAGTTTTTTTGATCTATTTTGCGCCAAAAACACTTTTGACTCCATATTCTCTATGTAAATGAACTGTCCTACACCAAAACTAGACGTATTATACGCCGGGCATGACACATTTTAATGCACCTAAAAAGGCGCATTACATATAGTAGCAATGATACGCTGTGCGCCACCATAATGAAATGCACCTATTGAGGAGCATTACATACACTAGTAATGATACGTATGTGCCTCCATTGCACAAAGCGCCTTTTTAAGCACAATGTGCCTCTTTAGGCGCATTATGTTTACTATTCAAGAAAAGAAAAAATGTTAGCTCACCGGAAAATAATCAGCTGAAGGGGCCGATGCTGCACTTATCCCACCAGGTGTGGGCATAGAATAGCTGAAGTATGTATTGGGATGATGATACAGCAGTCCAAAGCCACACATACCCCAAATAATAAAATTCCAAGACTTTATTTCATCTTATAGTTTAGTTTAGAGAAAAGACGGCTTTGGGGGGACATGATAAATATGTTTAAATACATCAAAGGTCAATACAGAGATCTCTCCCAAGATTTATTTATACCCAGGACTGTATCTAAAACAAGGGGACATCCTCTACGCCTTGAGGAACGAAAGTTTATACATAAACATAGAAAGGGATTTTTTAGTGTTAGAGCAGTGAGACTGTGGAACTCGCTGCCAGATGAACTTGTCATGGTGAATTCAATAACAGATTTCAAAAAGGGTTTGGATGCATTTCTGGAACGTAATAATATAAGAAGTTATAGTGACAAGGAGTCTGGAGAGGTGTCGTTGATCCAGGGATTGGAGTCGGGAAGGAATTTTTTCCCTAAAATGAGGTCAATTGGCTTCTACCTAATTGGGGTTTTTTGCCTTCCTCTGGATCAACAATTTAGCAAAAAAGGCTGAACTGAATGGACGTCTTGTCTTTTTTCAGCTTTACAAACTATGTAACTATACATTAAAAAGGGCCAGCATCCATGTTGCAAATAGAGATTCAAGCCAAGGCCAATATATATTCCATTATGTTTACTATGCATGTTATACCTGATTTGCCAGATTTTTGAGAGGATCGTACTCTCTGGCGCACTTTACACTGATTTAATGTGCCTAAAAACTGCCGCATCACCGTCAATTTTCCAACATGTCGCCATAAGTGTACAATTATAGTAAAATAGCTTCAGAAGAATTTACACATCTTCTAAAATGTTTTAGCAGTCTGTGAGCTAGGACCCTCACTAACTTCTAGAGTGAAGTAGCCCCTGGTGGTTTGATAAATCTTGACATTGTAGAAACTTATACCTCTTAGGGTATGTACACGTGGCGTATTGGGGCACGTACTGTACGTGCCGCAATGCGCCATGTGTTTTAGACGTACGCACTGTCCAGCGCATAGTTCTAAAGCACAGAGGGGGGGAACGACCCCATTTACTTTCATTATCAGTGCTGCGAAGAATTGACATGTCACTGCCCTGCCCCGGCATGCAATACGATTGTATTGTACACTGGGGGAGACGAGATGTAATTCATTGTTCTCTATGAGAGCTATGAATTACCGTAATTGCGGCACGCATTTCGGCTGTAATAAAGCGCAAATACGCGCCGAAATGCAAGTCGAAATTACGCCGTGTGAACATACCCTTAGTTGTTTTAATGAATTACACCACTAACATCAATGTGACTTGAAAGCATATGCATCTAAAGATTCCCAAATAAAAGCTAGAGAAAAATCTAATTAGGAAAAGTTAATTCCAGAAAGCAGTGAGGATCCCAGTACATGGTGTCTTATCAATGATATTGCCTAGAATGCTTCAAAAACA
This sequence comes from Phyllomedusa bahiana, assembly GCA_025379985.1. Classification (NCBI taxonomy): domain Eukaryota; kingdom Metazoa; phylum Chordata; class Amphibia; order Anura; family Hylidae; genus Phyllomedusa; species Phyllomedusa bahiana. Next base: position 9,094 of record JAODAL010040292.1, read on the forward strand.
TGTAAGAAATTGTATAAAAGTAATCGTTTGCACTTACTGTTTTTGTTGTTAAAGGGGTTTTCTCATTACATTAAATGGTCTTCAGAATAAGGGGACAGTGAAAACAAGCAACTTTGCAATTGGATGTCATTTGCAAAGCTGTCTTGTTATCGCAGGATCCCTTATCTTCATTTTCTGTAAACACTGTTCCCCAGTGCCAGTCGTATTCCACCTCCTTGTATGTGATTGGCTGACGGCTCTACTAATTTACATTCTGTTCGGCCCCCGGTTGCATTCGGGAGCACGCCTCTCTCGGTCAGATTAAGGGGCCAGCAGCATTTAACTCAGCACAGTCAGCAGCTGCACAGTAACCCGGCAGCTGCTTCTACAATCAGAAAACAGCAGAATTGTGCTCGGTGCCTACTGCTCCCCTTTCTTTCCCCAACAGTCCGCCCCTATCAGTGATTGCTGCCCGACTGACATGAACTGCCTGCTCCCCTGCTGCTATACACCTGGGCCACCTGGCTGCTTACTGTAGAGGAGAGGTGATCATAGTGTAATGTGACACCACAGTCCATTATGGAGTAAATTAAGTGATGGTGTCCTGACTCCCTTCATCTCCATATGTGTGTGCAGTATGCATGGCCGGCCAGGGATCACTTGTTCACTCTGGCAGATAGTGTCAGTGATCTCTGGCTGTCCGGGCAGACTGCACACACTGATAGAGATGATAAGTGTGTGCAGTTTGCAGCATAGCCAGCCTGAGATCGTTCACAGTAGCTACATGCCAGCTGCTACCCATCTTCCCTCAGCCAGTGCCACAGAAAACCATTTTATTTTAATTTTTTTGGGTTTTATAGTCATTACTGTATGTTTATTGCCACTACAGTAGCGGTCAGTAACTACAGTAAGGGGCAGTGCTAGTACAGTACTGTTTATCACTGCTGATTCATCAGTTCCTGGACCCTTATTGAAAAGCTATTTCTTGCTGGTATCAGCAGGGCTGTGCTATTCCCTCACACTGCTCTGAAACAATAATTGTCTAGGGAGCGAGCACAAACAGTCAGGGGGGGGGGGGGGATGATGTCATCCCCCTTCATTTAAAAAACACACAGCTGGGAGGGGAAACAAAGCCCCTGGATTTGAGAAAGTGGGAAACTGAAAAGAGACAAACTAATGAGGTGATAAAACCCCTTTAAGTGTCATCCATGCCTTTAAGAGAAATGGAATGTCCCTCAAATATACCATCAATGTGTGGTTTAATGGGGTCTGACTAGCACTGAAGGTGTCATGTCCATACACTCATTGATCCCACATTGATTGCACAATGATATGCAAAGTATAAAACAGTATATTTGTTTCTTATCTGACATGGCAGATGTGCTTCACTTTGGTACCAAAACAGAATTATTATCTTTCATTTTGTAAGTATTCTATAATGGGAAAAATATCCTTGATTGGTTCTTTTTGATTAGTAATTTTTAGCTGTTTTCAGCAAAGAATCTTGTCATTCTACTATTTACATGATAACAAAGGTGTAGATTTGTGAAAGTCTGACATCGCAATAGTACAAAGTTCTAGTTTAAGTTGTAGTTCTCCATCTTGTAACATGTCTAGTCATTTGCAATTAGATGTATATTAAGAGTGATTAGTACAAAGATGAATCCTATAAAGATATAGACCATGTGCTTTTAAACGTTCAGAAACCCATGGCATCATCAAGCCATTACAGGCTTCTTAGATTTCCATGGGTGCAATCTTAGGACTCTTAGGACTCTATACACAGCCACAATACCTTTAAAGCATTACATTTTAGGCTTAACTCATATAACACAGTGGCAATTTGGGGTTTATGACAATGGTTTTCCATATCAGACATTGGTGCAGTTATAGTAATAGGAGGCATAGCAGTTGTTATGGAGTCCAGAGGCTGATGGTGCCACTCCAGTTCAAAAACATTAAGGGCAACATGTATGAATGCTGACAGGCCAGTTCTAAATAGCTTTAAGGCAGTATAAAATGCGCCAGAATGTATGAACCTGTTCTTCTGCAGGTCATACACACAGGCACATTGTAGTGCCAATACGACAAGTCTGGCTCAGGCACCACCTTTATCCTGGTCTGCCTGTTCTAAGTGTTATGCATCTAGCTTTGGCGTCAAAGAATCATAAATGTGTTTACTTCTATGAATGTGGTGCGACGCCCCCAGAACTCCCCAAATCTTAGGCGCATTAAAAAGTGTCTTTGACGCATTACAAAGGGACTTATCGTGCCAATGTTTGGAGTGCGCCTGTTCATACATTCATTTTGGCTCATAGTACACCACAAAACTGGTGCAGCCCCACTCATACATATCGCTCTATGTATTTTTGTAGGGCAACAAGTTTAAGTTTCCTGTCATAAGGTGATGAGGACCATCTCATTTTGCTATGAGGTCCTGTGAATCCTAGTTACACCCTGACATCAAATTACTACTGTACATATACTGTACTTTACATGTACTGCACTGTATATATTGTAGTTTTTATACCGGGATATATATATATATATATATATATATATATATATATATAGAATAGAAGTCACCAGCGCAATCATGATTCAGACATTGAGCAACAATTTTATTTATTGTGTATATGATGGGAAATCATAGATTTTTCTAATAAACGTATTAAAAATTCTGCTCCTGTTCCTCTTTTATACACATGAAGTTTGCCCCTATCTAGAAATAAAAAGGTATAGCCCACATGTAGTAACTATATGGACTAAACAGTCATGTGACCTTCTGGTAACTGAATGCCAGGAGTCATATGACATGTGTCCAGGGCCAGACTAGGACTTAAAAGCAGTCCTGGCACAGAACCCCCACCAGCCCACATACAATATCTGCTCCCAAGTTCTGCTTTGGTTATGCACCTCAACACTTTCTAAAATAAACAACACCATAAACACAAACAGGAAAGTAAAAGTGATTCAGAGAAACCCCTAACCACAGGATCAGGTACGCACTTGCTTTTACAATCAGTGACATGGGCCAATATAACCTACAATATTGTCATATATAGACCACAGAGTGGTCAGATACCAGATTAGGCCACCATCACATGACAGTGATTGATCATTGATCCAACTCAGAAGCAAAATAAACACTGACATCCAGTGACTCACAGGAGTCTTTATAGTAAGTGCTTTTTTTAACCATGTTGACCATGTGGCCACACATTACACCCCCTCTTAAGGCCTTTGCTTCAGTGCATAAAGACACATATAGAGACGTGTTACCAATATATTTTACTAAAACCCTTAACTAGAACTTTTATTGTGTTGTACATTAACAGACAATATTCATAGTCCTTTGTAGTTATTTCTGCAATTAAACATATGGGAAAAAACTGTATCCTTTTAATACAAGGAGTGTTAGAAAGTTCCTTTGGTACTTATCATTTTAGTGTCCATAGAGGAGTATACCTGTCTGTACAGACATATTGACGTTTCAGAGGATTGCCCTCCTTTCTCAAGCATATCCGGTCTACTGAGCTTAGCTCAGCTCAGTAGACCAGATATGCTATAGAAAGGAGGACAATCCTCTGAAACATCGCTCCACGCTTCACGACAATATGTCAGTACAGGCGGCTGTATTCCTCTATGGACACTAAAGTGAAAAGTACCAAAGGGACTTTCTAATACTCCATGTATTAAGAGGATACAGTATAACCTATATGTTTGATTGCAGAAATAACTACAAAAGAATTATAAATATTGTCTGTTAATGTACAATGCGCTAAAAGTTCTATTTAATGGTTTTATTAAAATATATTGGCAACAGTTGTTTTCTTCACCATTCAGCTCAGACTGCCATAACTTCTTCTGACAACAAATTGTCCCTGCAGAATTTACCACACAAACATGTAAGACTCCTCACTTTTCAAGCAGCTTACTATCAATGCCCCCAACTGTAAAAACTTCCCATCCATACCTCCCCAAATGGTAATAATGACCCACTTGTGTGCCTAACATTAAAAGTACCCCTATAAAGCTATGGGGCTCCCATTTGTGAACCCAGTTTTAATCTTGCTTTGCATGCACATATAGTAGGTAGGCACAAACTTTCATTAAGGTATGCCCCAATTAGACAGGTAGGTAAATAGGCCCCCATTAGGTAGGTAGGTATGTATTTAGGCCCCCTATTAGGTAGGAAGATATATAGGCCTTCAAAAAGGTAGGTAACTATATAGGGCCAGCAGAAGGTAGGTAGGTATATTGGACCGTATTAAGTAGGTAGGTATATAGGACCACATTAGTTATGTATATAGTCCCCCCATTATGAAGGTAGGCATATAGGCTCCTCAGTACGTAGGTATATTGCTTTCCCAGTAGGTCAGTATATTGGCCACAATTATGGAGGTATATAGACCCCCAGTAGGTATATAGGTATAAAGGCCCCAAGTAAGTAGTTATAGAGCCCCTCCAGTAGGTAAGTATTTATGTCCCTAGTAGAAGGGTAGATATATAGGCACCTATATAGGCACCTAGTTTGTAGGTAGGTGTATAGGCCCCATATACAGTTGAAAAGATGCTGCAGGCTCGGACCCAGTCCAAGCTGGCCCAAAACCTGGCAGCCTGGTTAAGTCCATACAGTTACTCCATGGGAGGCATCACTATAGATGGGAATGTAGACTATACGATTTTATTTCTAGATAGCGGCCTACTTTAATGGTATAAAAGAGGCACAGGAGCAGAATTTTTAATTCATGTATATTAGATAATTCTATGATTTCCTCTTATATGCATTATAAAGAAAAACAAAATATGGAAGATGGATAACCCTTTTAACCCATTTCCAATGCTATGGCTCTTTTTGGAAGAAGCATTTTATTTTTTGCTCTATTTCATTTTGTAATCCACACAGCCATATCAGGATTTTTTTTTGTGTGACAAGTTTTATTTTTATCAGTACAGTACCATTTAATGTTCTATATAAGACCAAAATGAGAGCATACGATCATAGTTATAAAAATTTGTATTTTTATTAATGCGTTACAAAAATTTAAAAGGACGAAAGACTCATAGTACATAGAAAATCACCAAAATTAACAGCCGGTGAAACATATACCAACACAAACCTCTATAAAGTGCAAAGTCTATATTAAATATACTGCTATAAGTGTAAATGCATAGATCTACCATATCCCAACATCTAATTGCTCTAGATCCATAATGCCTCTACAGTAAATATGAATGTAAATCTAATTAAGAACAATGGCATATGTCCAGCAATAGGCAAAATAACAAACCAGGGAATATAGAAGACATTAGCGTTAATGCAGTACTTAACCGATCAGAGAGGCGGTGGTTTGTTATTTTGCCTATTGCACTTTATAGAGGTTTGTGTTGGTATATGTCTCACCGGCTGTTAATTTTGGTGATTTTCTATGTACTATGAGTCTTTCGTCCTTTTAAATTTTTGTAACGCATTAATAAAAATACAAATTTTTATAACTATGATCGTATGCTCTCATTTTGGTCGTTTGGTTAACAGCATCTTTGGAGAGTGATCTAAATCATGAGAGGGGGCCAAGAAAATAATAGGCCTAGCCGAGTTATGAATTGGGGAGTTCTATATTTGTGCTTCAATGTTCTATATGAGGTAAAGCAAATAAAAAAATGGGAAAACAGACCAAATATTGTTTGTGGGTTGGAATAGGAAAAATGCAACTGTGCAATTTTTACGTGGTTTGTACTTTTAGGGAGTTCAATGTGGGGTATTTACTTCATGTTATCTTTCTCCTGCAGGTCAGTCATTCCGTTTAAAGATTTCCCCTCTGAAATCGGTAAAATTGTAAATCTTAGGGCTGTATTATGTCCTCTAGCATGGCATCAGTACAAGTGATTTAATATATTATCAAAGTTTTTCAGTTTTTTATACTTATTAATTTTATACGTCAACTGAAAAATAGAAATCAAAGATGGACAAAAAGTGGGGAAAATGTAATTGAGTGCAATAAAGCCATTTGAACCCTTATTTTCTTTACCCTTTAGAAGTTGCAGCTTTAAATGTAAATAGGGTTACCAATAATTCCTTTGTCATTTTGTGTCCACTGGTCCTTTTAGACCTAGAAAGATAAAGTCTGCACAAACAAAATCATAGAGAGTTTTATATGTTCAGATGTTTTCTCACTTTGAAGAACATTGGAAACTTTGTGACAGAACATCTTTCACAATATGTGCAGTAATTTGGCCATGCTGAGCAAGAATATTCACTGCTTTGTATCACTGACATAAATTAGCTTTTAGGGATAATTCTCCATCTTTGTCTGGGTGCTGTTATCTCTGTGTGTAAAGGTAGAATATGAAGACAGGCTGTATCTTGTTACTGAACACTACATTTCATATTGCTTTCTGATGGCACCTGTTAAAAAGTTTAAAAAAAATTAAGTATGGAAAAAAGAAACAATATAGCAAAAATATATTTATTCATTCTGTAAAAAAACAGAAACAGTATCAGGGCTATTTAGGTGGTTTTTCCAGTGTTTATGATAAGGAGCACATTTAGGTGACAGATACAAGACAATACATCAGCTATAACTAGAGATGGGCGAATTTCCCGAAATTCGGTTCGTTCACTTCGCCGGATTTCTCGGCAAAAAATAACTTTGTTCCGAATTACTTCGGGAAAAATCACGTTAAAAAACAGCTATTTCCAGGCTGCACAGAGCCTGCGGGTGCTGTAGAACGTTGTGCCATGCTTAAATATGCAGAAGGAGCTTGGTTTGGTCTTCATACAATGTTGTGTTTTAGTATGACACGCAGATGACTGCCGCCGCTCTTAGAATCGCTTCACTATAAAATTCCCTAGGCACTTAAGAGGGCAAAACTGACCAAAAAACTGAAGGGGAAATGTAGCCTGATAAAGTCATGGCAGCGACAGCTGGAAAAAAACAAGCTGAGGGCTCAGGTGGCAACATCAGTGACAGAGTGTGGAGGTGACGGCGGCAGCCACAGCAGCAGCATGAGGTCAGACAGTGGCACAATGACAGTGTGTAGGTCACGGCAGCAGCCACAGCAGCAGCATGAGGTCAGACAGTGGCACAATGACATTCTGGAGGTGGCAAAAACAGGAGTAGGCAACAGAGTGGGACAATGACACAATGTGGAGGTCACGGCAGCAGCCACAGCAGCAGCATGAGGTCAGACAGTGGCACAATGACATTCTGGAGGTGGCAAAAACAGGAGTAGGCCACATAGTGGGACAATGACACAGTGTGGAGGTCACAGCAGCAGCCACAGCAGCAGCATGAGGTCAGACAGTGACACAATGACATTCTGGAGGTGGCAAAAACAGGAATAGGCCACAGAGTGGGACAATGACACAGTGTGGAGGTCACGGCAGCAGCCACAGCAGCAGCATGAGGTCAGGCAGTGGCACAATGACAGAGTATGTAAGTCACGGCGGCAGCCACAGCAGCATGAGGTCAGACAGTGGCACAATGACATTCTGGAGGTGGCAAAAACAGGAGTAGGCCACAGAGTGGGACAATGACACCGTGTGGAGGTGACGGGAGCAGCCACAGCAGCAGCATGAGGTCAGACAGTGGCACAATGACAGTGTGTAGCTCACGGCAGCAGCCACAGCAGCAGCATGAGGTCAGACAGTGGCACAATGACACAGTGTGTAGGTTACGGAAGCAGCCACAGCAGCAGCATGAGGTCAGACAGTGGCACAATGACATTCTGGAGGTGGCAAAAACAGGAGTAGGCCACAGAGTGGGACAATGACACAGTGTGTAGGTCATGGCAGCAGCCACAGCAGCAGCATGAGGTCAGACAGTGGCACAATGACACAGTGTGTAGGTCACGGCAGCAGCCACAGCAGCAGCATGAGGTCAGACAGTGGCACAATGACAGTGTGTAGGTCACGGCAGCAGCCACAGCAGCAGCATGAGGTCAGACAGTGGCACAATGACATTCTGGAGGTGGCAAAAACAGGAATAGGCCACAGAGTGGCACAATGACAGAGTGTGTAGGTCACGGCAGCAGCCACAGCAGCAGCATGAGGTCAGACAGTGGCACAATGACACAGTATGCAGGTCACGGCAGCAGCAGCATGAGGTCAGACAGTGGCACAATGAAATTCTGTAGGTGGCAAAAACAGGAGTAGGCCACAGAGTGGGACAATGACACAGTGTGTAGGTCACGGCAGCAGCCACAGCAGCAGCATGAGGTCAGACAGTGGCACAATGACACAGTGTGTAGGTCACGGCAGCAGCAGCATGAGGTCAGACAGTGGCACAATGACATTCTGGAGGTGGCAAAACAGTAGTAGGCCACAGAGTGGCACAATGACAGAGAGTGGAGGTGACGGCGGAAGCAGCATGAGGTCAGACAGTGGCACAATGACATTCTGGAGGTGGCAAAAACAGGAGTAGGCCACAGAGTGGCACAATGACACAGTGTGTAGGTCACGGCAGCAGCCACAGCAGCACCAAGAGGACAGACAGTGGCACAATGACATTCTGGAGGTGGCAAAAACAGGAGTAGGCAACAGAGTGGGACAATGACACAGTGTGGAGGTCACGGCAGCAGCCACAGCAGCAGCATGAGGTCAGACAGTGACACAATGATATTCTGGAGGTTGGAAAAACAGGAATAGGCCACAGAGTCACATAATCTCCAAAAAATTGGGAATCTCACAAGAGAACAAAGAGTGACTTTTGATCACTATATTTACTATTTTACCATAGGCAAACTTAAACTCTATCAGTTCTCTATCTATTAAACACTAAAACATAACTTTTATTATATCTAACTCTTAACCTCTATCCACACTATTTAAAAACCTGATCTCTATCCTCATCTTTTTAACCCTTTTTGCTTCTGAAGAGGGAATAACTCCCTTTCTATCATCAAGTCTGGTGGAACCCCACCAATTAACAGGAGAGCCTTATATCTTAGCAAAGAAATAGCTTCAGTAAGTGATCCAAAGCCAAATAATTGGACAGTCGTCCCTAATCTCAAAACACACAAAACAAAAAAGGGCCCCCTTGTGACACCGTCTGCAGCAGGTGACACTTGTAGACAGAGGTGAGAGATCACAATTTAAAACGTCATGCCTGACCTCGCCGACATGTTTCGCCAGCTAACCTGGCTTTATCAAGGTCCGATCACATGTGGTCTGAGCTCACTTCCTTTTATATCATGTTAGGTATACACCCCTTTCAGGTGCTCACCAATTAGCCATCAGGGGAATCCACATAAAGCCCACTCCCCTTTCCGCGCGCGCACACTCATAACATGTCCTGCTAAAGCTGCCACCATGCTCTCATGAGCCAACAACCTTCAGTTCAGGCGGGTGGCGGCATCAGAATAGTGGCTGAAGCAGGTAGTTTGAACGCAGACTCATTTCTCACAGTTTGGGTGAGGCGTCATGGCTGATGTAGTCGGACGCCTAAGGCATTGGTGTGTGGAAATCCTGGCCGATCCACGCCTGATTCATCTTGACAAAGGTCAGTCGTTCCACATTTCCTGTGGACAAGCGGGTTCTCCTTAGGGTAACGATGGCCCCCGCCGCACTGAACACCCGCTCTGATGCCACACTGCTGGCCGGGCAGGACAGCTTCTCCACTGCAAACTCGGCAAGTTGCGGCCACACATCCAGTTTGGCTGCCCAGTAGTCCAGGGGGTCTTCTAACTGGGGTGGCAGAGTGCTGTCCAAGTAGCCATCACCTGTTGGTTCAGGGTCTGCTCCAGGTCCTGCTGCTGCTGCTGGCGACTACCCTCCTCACTAGGCAGGTGAAGGAAGCTGCTCATCAGTGACTTTAGACTTAGGTTGCTGCTGATGGAGCTGGTACTGCTCCGACCCCCCACCTTCACCCGGCAGCCGCGGCAGTAGTATGTGAGCGCTGAAGAACCCCCGGTCAGACCTGTCGAGGAGGGACGAAAGCTGCACATTGGCAGCGGCCACCTGACTACGGCGGATTTCCCTATATATTTGAGTTTGTCCCTCCCTCTAATAGCTGGGGAAAAGGCTCCCATTTTGGACCGGTAGCGAGGGGGTCCAAAAAGGGTGGAGAGCCAGAAGGGCATCCCTCTGCCGGATGGTGACTATTCAGCTGTCACTAGCCAGGCAAATCAGCATGCTGCGGGCCATCTGCACAAGTGCTCCCGAGGGGCTCCCTGCCTCCATCTCCACTGTATACTGCCACGGTGCTTGCGGGTCATCTGCCTCGTCTTCCTCATCTCCATTTACCTCCTCCAGCTGCTCCTCCTCTCTTGTCACCTGGGTAGAAAATCCACTCATTTCACCAGACAATGCTTCTGCTCCAAAGTCCTCCTCCTCCTCCTCATTTAGTCCCCACCGGACCTCATGTGGCCGCGAGATGTAGTCGCCACGTCCCTAGTCCCCTGCCCAGACAGATTTTTCAGCATCTGTTCCAGGACATGAGCAGTGGAATGACGTTATTCATCCCGTAGTCCTGGCGACTGACCAATAACGGGCCTCCTCGAATGGCCTCAAACAAAGGGGAGGTTTTTACGCGTGAGCTGCCTGGCTTTACATCCAAGTTACACAGGGGAGTACTCCTGTCCGCTTGGAAACACAAAAAATGTTAAGGGCCCTTTTTCCTGTTCATACAGCGGTTCAACATGTCGGTGGAATTCCAACGGGGGAAAATCGCATTCAGAGTGTGTTGGGGGGAGACCGTTCCCCGCTGCTCGGGGAGGGTGCCCCTGGTTTTGTGGGAAGGAGAAGTGCAGTAAGTTTCCTGGCCTTTTTCAGAACCTTCTAAATCTGTGGAAGCTTCGGGAAACCTTTTACAACCAGATTGAACACACGCGCCATGAGGGCGCTGGACCATCCCTCCCGGTGCGCGTGGCCCCTTTCCTCCCATTGTCCGTCAAGAGGGTTTCCCAAATTGCAGTTGGCGCGGGAAAGACCCAAACGATTTCTTGCCATGCCCGGGAGCAGTTCCCCCCCCCCTGTGTGACTTCATTGCCGAGGCAAGCCAGGTGTGAACCGCTGTCCCCTTAACACAGGGGGTATTATGGACCAGTAGGGAGGCAGATGGTGGTGGTGGTGGAGGAGGAGGGGTGGAAATTGGCCAGGAGCCGCATTTACAACGTGGAGGAAAAAAGGGGGCGCTCCGTCAAGTTGTTGGTGTGCCGGGGCCCGGAAGCACATTCACCCAGTGGGCCGTAAAGGAATGTACGGGCCCCTGGGGAAAAAAACCTTTTTAGTTAAAAGCTTTCCAGACGTCCCCCCGCTGCCGTGCAAATTAAACAAAAAGATAACTCAAGGGAAATGGGGCCCACCCTGCTACATTTTTATGAGGCGGGACGCCTTTTTTGGAAAGAAAACGGTTTGGATTCCCTCCTCAACCCAAGCCTTTAGCCGACGGTGCGGTCCACCATTTGGGAAAGGGGAGGGACCTCGGCACCAAAACTTGGAGAGGTGACGGTCGCTTTCCCCTTTAATGGTTAGCAAAGGTTTTCTTTGCAATCGCCTCTGACGATGCTGGCCCCCATGAGTAGCGGGCGGAATTTTGGGACCCAAATGATGAAAAAGGAAACACTCCCTTTTTCAGAGGTGGGGACCCTTGACGGGAACAATGGCACAAGCCAGGGGGGCCTGCTGCTGGGCGGCAGGAGGGGACCACCACTGAACATTTCCCCCAGGCCCCCGGATGGTGACTGCTGTGTTGCGGGGGCCGTTGGCCAATGTTAGCTCCCTGGCCGTTTACTTTCGCTTACAGATTTACACATACCCATATTCGGCCCCTCCGTGTCTTAGCAAAACTGCCACATGCCGAGTATCGGATTTTACCCCCAACGCTCTGAAGAGTGACACTGCCCGCCGCTGCCTCGCTACCACGGTCCCCGCTTTTTTTTGGACCTGGAAGGGGTTTTTTTCCCCGGGCCCTTGGCTCCCGACTCAACTCTGTTTTCTGCTGACTCAGGGCCACACGACCCACTTGTGGCCGCGCCGCTGCTGACCGAAAGCTGAGCCCTTTCCCCTGAGGGATGATGAAGCTCTTGCCCCCGGCCCCCAAGTCGGTGGGTACCATAATCTTTGGTTCATCTCACGCTGCCCTCCTCCCGGTTTTGGTAGCAGGGGCGACCCCCCACAAAAAAACCTTCCCATGCACCTCCCATTTATTTTGCCCCCCTACTGAAAGACCGGGGGGTTTTGGGCCCCATTTCTTCGCTGCCAATTTAGCTGCTGACTGCCCCCCTCAAATTTACCCTGTATATAGTGGCGCTGACCCCGCCCATAGTGTTCTCGGCTGGGGAAAGGGGGCGATGGGGGTTGAGGGACAGGTGAGGGCGTGACCCGCTCCGGGCCATGCAAAAAGGGTTTGGTCGATTTCCCACGTCTTGGGGGGGTTGTCAGATGTCATCTGGGGGAAGGGGGATGCCCTAGTCAACCAATCAAAAACCCCTTGGGTTGCGAACAAACACGGCCGCTAGAGGGACAGCGGAGTTGTGGCCTCCCGGTGACCCCTGCTGCGATCCCCTTGCTGTGTGCGACCGGGGGCCTTTTCGGGAATGTTTGTGCCCCCCACCGCGGTGCACAGCCGCCACCTTTTCTGACAAACTTTTGTTCTAAAATGTAAGCACTGTTTGATGAGAACTTTTTTAAAAAATACATCCGTATTTGACTCCAATAAACCCCAGAAAAGTGGGTAACCCTTGGATATAAATTGCGTCCACAAAGGGGCAAAAAAAATTGACTTTATGTGTCTTTTAAAAAAACTTGCGTATTTTTACGAATGTAAAGGTTTAAATTAAACCCTTCGATTAAATTATCACAGAATTTTTCTTGGGGTGAAAAAAAAAGTTTTTTTATGAGGCAATGCAGAAAAATCTTAGTTAATAGTGTTAGCGTTTTATCGAAAAAAGTTAAAAATCTGCACAGTTTTTTGTTGATCAAATTTTTAGATCAGCGATAATTTTAGGTTAAAATCTGTCCCAAATCCTTTAAGATCGCCCTTTTCGGCGTTTTCCGTTTTTGGGGGCCCAGCAAATCACTTCAGAATGAGGGGGGAGATTTTTGGGGCGACGCATATGGGAGGTTGGTTGGTTGGTGGAAAAATCACATGCCTTTTTACAAAAACGCTTTTCCTTTCAGCCTCAGGCTCCACTCTCAGGCAGGGGGGACTGCGCTCTTTGTGCCCAAAAAGCTCAGCGAAATAATCTATTTTTTCACAAGAAAGCTTTTATGTTAGCTGTGCCCTTTTACAATTTTGTTAGATTAAGATTGGAAGTTTTTTATTATTAGGTGAAAATTTTAAAGAAATCCCCACTGTAAAGAAGGGGGGGGAGGGGGGGGGGCCCCGTGGGCGAACAAGACCAGCCTATAAAGAACTGGTAATTCACCAAGATTAGGAACATTGCAGAAAAAGCTTTATATTTAACAGTTTTTTTTTTAAAAAATATTTCCGGGATTTTTTGGCAGCCGAAAAAAATTAGGAACACTCTTTTCTAGAAAAATGCGGTCTTTGTTAGGTGAAAAACTCCACTTTAATTATCATATACTTTAAAAGTAGGTGTTCATTTTAAATTTTTGCCCATTCCCCCTTTTTTATATTCCACTTGCATTAAAATTTAATCCAGGAATTTTGTTTTTGCACGGTTGTTGGGCCAAAAAACCTTGTTTTACCCGAAACATTAAAGAAACGGTTTTTTGCACTTTTGCCAGCCCGATTTGTCGAGGAAAATTTTGCATTAAATGTAAAATGCAACAATTTTGTAGCCCCACAGGTGAATTGAAAGGGTGAAAAAATACCTTTTATTTATCCGTACATTACAGTTTGGTTTTTTGCACTTTTGCCCAGCCCAGATATTTTGATAGAGCCACCTTGCAGTTAAATTTAATCAGCAATTGTTTTACACCACAGGGGGGGTTGGGAAAGGTGCCAAAAAAACTTTATTAAGGGAAATACTTTACAGATACGTGTTTTTTGCATTTTTCCCCCAGCCCAATTTGTTGAAGAGCCACCTTGCATTAAAATTTGCCCCAAAAATTTTGAAGCACCACAGGTGAATTGATAGGGCCAAAAAATACTTTTATCATCCAAATTACTTTACAGTAGTTTTTTTGATTTGGGGGGCACTACAGCTTTGTTCACTGGGCACCTTGCCTTAAAATGTAATACAGCAATTTTGGCACCACAGGTTTAAATTGAAAGGTCCAAAAAAAAACCTTGTATTACCCGGGAATAATTTCAGAACGTGTTTTTTTGATTTTGGCGAACTACAGCTTTTTATGAGGCACCTTCCTTTAAATGTAATACAGAAAATTTTTGTTACCACGGTTTAAAATTGATAGGTCCAAAAATACCTTGTATTATCCGAATTCTTTTAAGATACGTGTTTTTTATTTGGCGAGGCCAGTTTGTTGTAGATCTACTTTGCATTATTTTGAATACAGCAATTTGTATACCAAGGTGAATTAAAAGGTCCCAAAAATCCTTGTATTATCCGAATAATTTCAGTACTGTTTTTTTCACTTTGGCGCGGGCCCAGCCTTGTTGATAGATCTACTTTGCGTTATATTGAAAGAAATTTTTTTTTGTTTTGGGGTTTTGGAATAGTTGATTTCCCGTCTTTTAATAAGAACTTTAAAAAACCTTCCATACTTCTCAAATTTTTATATTTTTGAACCATGGAGAAAAAATTTTAGGGGGAAGCAGCAAAGAGGGGGGTAGGCCAAGGGGGGAAGAGGACACGAAGGTGCTCCTTTCCAGTGTCGAAAACACGCAGCCACACGTCAGTTGCGGGAAAAGCGGGCCTTCTCGCTGGGTCGGGGCCCCTTGAATCTCAACGAACAGCGCCCCCCAATCTGTCCTTCAGTATTAATGAAAACCTCTCCAGACAAAGTCTTGTTTTAAAATTTTGGGGGCTTTTGTTGAAATGCGCTAGACTACGGGTTTTTGTAAAAATTTGTTTTAAAAAACATTTTTTTCACAATTGTAAAGGTGGTAAGGGGAGGTGGTCAAAAACGGGAAATAGGTGGACACTGTTAAGGGAACATATGAAAAATGTTGTTTTTGCAAATCTTTTTTTAAAACTAACAACCCCCTTTATTGAGAAAAAACCCCATTTAATAAAATTTTTAAAAAAAGGGAAAAACAAAGACATGGGGGGATTCCCTTCCATTTTAAAAGTTTTAAAACTACAAAAAAAACTTGCATGCAAAATAGTGGTAAAAAAAAATTCCCTCGAATTGTAAAGGGGGGAAAGGGAAAATTGACCGAGTGGTTATTCAAGGACTGGAGTTGGAGCACGGACGGGAAAAACAAATACAGAGAAAATTTCCTCAGCACGTTAGAAAAATGAGAAAAAGAATGCCAAGAAAAAGGGCCCACCGGGGGTGAACAGGGCGTTTAAACCCCCAGTATTTCCAATGAACTCAATTGGTCCCCCACTTATACGGAGGGGCAAGCGCTACCCAGGACACGGAATTTTATGGCAGGAAACTAAAATGGTGGTTTTAAAGCCCTATTTTCCCGGCACTTTTTAAATTTTGTGTCAACAGGTTTAATGGTTTATTCGCGGGAAAGGACAGATATGTTAAGTCCATACTCTAAAATGGTGGTTTAAAAAACTCCTTTTCCCGGCACTTTTTTAAATTTGGGGGTCGACAGGTTTAAAGTTCATTTGCGGTCAGGGGAAGGTATAGTCAATGTCCCGTAAACTAAAAATTTGGGGGTTGAAGACCCTTTTCCCGGCCTTTTTAATCTGTGGGTCAGACAGGTTTAAAGGCATTCTGCGGGACAGGACAGATATGTCAATTCCTTTAAATAAAAATATGGGGAAAGACTCCTTTTTCGGGGACTTTTTAAATGGGGGGTCTGCAGGTTTGGGGCTCATGCTGTGGCCCCGGACAGGTATGTCAATTTCCAGTAAAAATAAAAAGGTGGTTGAAAGACCCTTTTCAGCACTTTTTAAAATTGGGGGGGATGCAGGTTTGGGGCTATGCTGTGGGCCCAGGACGGTAAGTCAATGTCCAGGGGAAATAAATGGGGGTTGAAAGATCCTTTTCCCCGGACTTTTGAATTGGGGGATGAGGTTTGGGGCTCATGCTGTGGGCCCCGGACTTATGCTAATGTCCATTCAAACAAATGGGGGTTGAAAAATCCCTTTTTTTGGCACTTTTTAAATCTGGGGGGGCATGCAGGGTTTGGGGGTTTGTTCGTTCCCGGACAGGGGGTATTCAAAGTCCCTTCAAGAAAAAAGGGTTCAAATCATATGCCTTCTGGCACTTTTTAATTTGTGGGGGAGGCAGTTTAAGGGGCATGCTTGGGTAAAGCGGGGTAGTGAAATGTGTGGATTTTTTTTTTTTGTGGCTTTTATAAAACCCAAGTGTGTTGCCTAAATGTAGCACGTACCAATTTTACTGTTTTTTTGGGGTTTAAAACCAGCTTCTCCAGCCCTGTTTGGGGGTTAAGAATGAAGGTGTTGTTGCCTCCCAAGATTTAATGGTCATCGCTTAAATTTTTTCGACTATCGACTATCTTTGTTGATGGCGACTTCGCCATCGAACCCTGTCGTTTGGCCAAAATAATTTTTCACACTTTAGTTAACCTTGGATGTAAAATTTCGCCCAAAGAATGGCCAAAAAACAAACTACTAGCTTTGTAGGTGTTTCAATCGTTTTTTAACGCCACACAACAAGAGATAACATTGAATTAACCTTTGCTTGTGAATTAGGTAAGGAAAAATGAATATTTGGCGGTGAAAATGACGGTTTCTTGGAGCACCACGTGAAAAACAACGTTAATTAACCCCTGGAGTAAAATGCGCCAAAAAAAATTGGAGCCAAAAAAGAAGTGGGTTTTTTTTTTTGTAAAACGCTGTTTCTTTAAATGAAAACAACAGGAACTGGCTTAGATCCCCTTGGATATTCAATGTGTTTGTAAGCAGATAGGATTTAAATGTATATGCAGCTGCAGTGGACACACACTGGAATTCAGACCCAATCCCCCAAAAAAAATCAGAAATAGAACGTTAAGAAAAAGCAGTCTCTGAGACAAGTTTGAGACACCCCAAAAATCGCTGCATAAAAATCAGTTCTTCATTAAGAGCTATCAGCCGCGCGCCCCTTTTCCTAGTCAGTTACAGTGAGAGGAGTGTGAGCCCCCAGCATCGCGCCCGGACTTATATAGTGCGGTGACGTCACAGAATCCCACCGGTCTCTGATTGGCTTCATCTTGCACTTTGTCATGCAGGCTATGCCCTTCTTCCTCCAGAGTTCTTTGCCCCATGAAAACGCTTGTGCTCGCAGAAATTTTTATCAATGAAAAGCACACTTCGTTCACCCAAGTAACCCAAACTTCGACTTGTTCAGAACCAAAGTTTTCCTGAAATTCTAACGAAGTCCACTTCGTTAGAATCAATTTGCCCATCTCTAGCTATAACTCTAAGGCCTACATGCAGAATTACCTAACTTTATCTCTGATCCTGGCCATTTGACTACTTAGATGCCATGGTCAATGCAC
Source organism: Phyllomedusa bahiana (assembly GCA_025379985.1). Lineage (NCBI taxonomy): Eukaryota > Metazoa > Chordata > Amphibia > Anura > Hylidae > Phyllomedusa > Phyllomedusa bahiana. Next base: position 26,568 of record JAODAL010040292.1, read on the forward strand.
CCAGTGTAGTGAAGCAGGCCGGAGGTGGCAGAAGAGAGGGCGGGAGCAGTAGTAGCCATAATGCTGCTGTTCTAATCACGGTGGCTAAAAACTCACCCCACCTCTTATGCTCCCCTGTCTCCGGTACCAGTGAAGAGGGGGCCTGCACATTAGGAGATGATGGTGGTAGTAGTTTTCCCTCGGGGTGGTAGTTTCTCCGTCAACTGCCCATAAAGTGGGTGTGCAAGGTTCCCTTCATGTGCGGTGCAGAATGACAGGCAGGAGATGATGGGTTGAACTTTGATGCAAGCAAGTTTTCTTTACAAATTCCAGGCATAGGAGAGAGTTAATTTCAAATACATTTCTCTACACACAGTCACAGCCACTTAGCCATCTAGCACAGGAACAGTGATTCCCTCAAATAAAGTCCCTTGTGAGTGATTTCCAGTTGGTCAAATGTGGAGCTTGCCTTGATTCCCATGGGAACTGTACAATCCTAAGATCTTGGGGTATTGGGCCAGGCCAAAGGCTAACTGTGTGCCAAAGGTCATGAGGTCTGGTGGGAATAGAATTGCCTCACAAAGTCGTAGGAAACCAAAGTTCTGCTAGGCCAAGCTGAAGCTTCCTTCTCTAGATGAGCTGTTCTGTGCTTCTTGTCCTCACCCATGCGGCCAGGGAATAATTAGTTAAGTTGATCCATGAGCTCAGGGGCAGGATAGCCTTGTCATGAAGGCATGACATGATTGCACTTGCCCCAAACTGCAATTGATGAGGTTTATGCTGGGGGAATATTTTTTGGCGCTTTATAAAAAAAGATTATTATTAAACCCAAAAAGGCAGGTAATGAAACCAGGGGAAAAAGAAATACTAAAAAAAGTCCCCAAATCAACCTCTAAAATCTCCCTTTTTTAAAATTTATTTTTTAAATCCATAAACTAATCCAATTGGTCCCAAATGGTAAAAAACACTACAAAGCCCCGCTACTAAAAATTTAGGGAAATTTTTTAAAGGGTTTTCCTGCCCCCTTAGTAAGAAAATTTTTACCACTTCCCTATCATAAGTCGAGTAATCGCCCCGAAAAAAAAGAAGCTCCCCCTTTACACTATACCTAAAAAGTCCCTTTTATATTTTCATTTACGGGATTTGGAGGGGACATGTAAGACCAGTGTATACTTTACTTACCCCCGTTTTCCAATTATAAAAAACGGGGGTAGCTCCCTTTACAAAAATTAAAAATTTAAAGCCCCGGGGATCAAATTTTGTATGAGTTTTTAACAACCTTATCCTCTTAATTTGGGAGAAAAAATGTAAGCCCAGTGTTATTTAATGCTTATCCCTCGTATTAAATTTAAATAATTAAGGGCAGATCCCATAAAAAATAAAATTTAAAACCCACAGGACAAATAAAAACTGTTTTTTATAAAACCCTGACCCTCTCCCCCAATTTGAAAACACCCTCTTTCCCCGCGCTTTCTCCCCTTTTGGGTTTGGGTCAAAATATGGGGGGGTTCATCGGGGGAAATTCCTTCCCGGTTTCCGTTTCAGCATAAATTTTGGAAACAGGGAAATCTTATAGATACCGGCGGCAGGAAAATGATCCCCCACCTTGCGCAATATAATCTATGGCTTTCCCAAACCTTATTTTTGCCCAAAACCCTGATCTTGGGCGCCCTTTGGGCGTTCATGCCCTCCTCACGGGGCATGCCCCGGAAATACTTTACATTGAAAGGAAAACCTTCTAAACCCCGGATGTAGCCGTTACCATGGATGCCTCGGAGGCTCTGCGCGTCATTCACTGCATTTTGAGGGCGTGTATCCCGGTTTTTGAGTTTTGGGGAACTAGAGTATTTAGGGTTTTAAAAAACACGTTTGGATCTACCCAAATTGTATGGAGACGCCCAAAACTCCCAAAAATAGCCATGATCGTGTAAGATCTCTATTCAAAAGGTGGTTCGGTGTTGCCCTTTCCTAAATTTTTATGAGTAAAAGACATATCCAAAAAAAAGGGGTTTTTCCAAAGGGATATTTAATTTCATGCCCCCCTCCATACATATGCATTAAAAAATTTAAAGGGATTTTTTGAAAAACCTTTTTCCAGCCCCAAAATTTTTTCTAAATTCCGGATACTCCCTAAATGTCCCTGCATTAATCCCAGGAGAATGGTTCTACAAAAGGGGCAGGTGCCAAAATAGAAACCAAAAGAAAAAAAAGATGTAATAAAAAAATAAAACATTATTCATATTAGATTATATTTGGGGTCTTTTGCCCACATTAAATTTTAATTAAAAGGACCCGTTATTTATGTTGAGATCCCAACCCCGATCAAAAATTTAAAACCCCATAATGTAAAGGGTTTATTCAAAGGCCCTTGGGCTCTGAGATTTTAAACGATAAATCCCTTTCAAAATTCCTTTCGTAATGTTTTTTTTTTCTATTTAAACCTTTTTTTCACTGTAGTTTATTTGCTCAAAGCAAACAAAAGATAAGACCCCAGAGTTGCCCCCATGTTCCTCCCCCAAAAGTGTTTTGAAATAGGGTCTGCGTCATGTCTAAAATCACCCAAAAGTGTTCCCTTTACACTTTTCCTGGGGGCTGCCCGCGGGCTTCCTAAGTATTGTTTTCCCCCAGGAAACCCAAATACCCAAAGATATAACCCCGCTTGGACTGAGCAGTTTAAGAAGTCACGAAAATTTTTTAAAAAAATTTCCCCGTCGTGTTACTCTTAAATTCTTTATCTGTGATATGGATACAAAAAATACAAAACCCTTTCCCCCCCTATGGGTTTTCCAAGGGGGCTTCCCGTCTAGCCATGTTCCCGTACCCCCTGGGGGGACACCGTGGCTTTGGGCCAACTGTCCCTTTAGGGGGTCTTCCCTCCCATAAAGTTACCCAAAGGGGTTTTTTTTGGGAGGAATTCTAGATATTTTCCTTATTGAAATTAAGGAAACCCCAAAGTTAGGGAAGGGTTTTCAAAACCTGTTTTTTCTTTTTATCAAAAGTCCCTAAACACCCCAAGTTTTGTGGGTGCTCCCCAAGTTTTTTATTTGGGTTCAAAAGGGCTAACTCGAAACTTTAGTTAGGGGCGTTCCCTTAAAAGGGTGGTTTTTTTTCTGAAAAAATGGGTTTTCCTCTTCCAGGAATCTGTCACGTAAAACCCTGCCTGGAGTTGAAAATCCTTACTCTTGAACCCGTTCCCCCGAAAATTTTTGATACTGTTCCTTTGGAAACCCCCTTTTGGGGGTTCAGGGGTGGGTACGATTCCCAAATTTTAAAAGGTTGTTTATCGATGGGTTTTCCCTTTCGATAAGTCATGGTTTGGAGGTTTTCCCCTTTTTGTCCCCATTTTTTTTAAAGGGCCAAAAAATGAGTTTCTCTTTTCTGGATTCAAAGGGGGAATCTAAGTCCTTTTCATTGAGATTTAAAAGCCTAAAAAAATGACATAAAAAACCCCCCTCCGTGCCCTGCCACAAAAGGTAGTTTTTTTCTATGTTTCTTTCCCCCAAATAAGTTTTTATTTGTTTGGGGGTTTTCCTTTCCTTCCCCCAAACCAGGGTTTTAAAACCCCCGAAAAATTGGGTTGTGGGAGGGAAAACCGGGGGCCCCCCTTGCCCTGCCCCTGAGCGGGGGGTAGCCCCCGGGGACGGGGGGGTAGGGGGGTTGGGGTTTTTAAATTTAAAAATTTCAAACAAAATTTTACAAAAGTTTGGGGAAAGATTAAATAAAAGGCCTTTAAAATTTAAAAAAAATATATGGGGGCCGGGGGGGGGCCCCGGGGGGGTGGGGGAATGCTTTTTTAAAGGGGGTTCAAAACCGGGGGGGTTTTGCTTATTAATTTGGGTCAAATGGGCAAACCATTTTGGTTTGGGGAGGAAGGCGGGGTTATCGGGGGGGAAGGGGGGGGTTTAAATGGGACAAAAATTTTCCTTAAGGAAATATTATTTAACTAATTTAAATTTTGGGGGTTTAATTTATGGGGGCGGGTTTTCCCGGGGGGATATGGGGTTTTTTAGGGAAAAGGGTTTGAAGGGTAAAAGGAAAAGGAAAGGAATGTTTTTAAAAGAGCTAAAATAATTGGGGAAAAGGGGCCCTGGGGAGGGTTTTTAAATGGATATGGGGGGAAAAAGAAACATGGGTTATAAAAAATGGGGAATAATTTCGGGCGGTGGGGTCAAGGCCTTTCAAGGGCCGCCAAAAATGCGGGGGCCTTTTAAAGGGGGTTTTTATTTAATACAAATAAGGGTCAAAATAATAAATGGGGGTTTTTTTCCCCCGGGGGTTTTAAAGGGGGGGCCCGGGAAAAGGCAGAACAAAAATTTCGGTGGTTACCAATAAAATCGGGGGAAAAGGGGGGTAAAAAAGGGGTATAGCTCCAAAAACTTTTAAAAGAGAAGCTTGGGCATTTGGAAAGGATCCATCCTCCCAAATTTTGGCGGATTTTGGGGTTAAACCCCAGGATCAGTTAAAAAACTTTAAATTTGGGGGGCCAAGGGGGGGAAATCCCCAGGGGGGGAAGGGGGGAGGAGGTACCCACCCTGGAAGAGGAAAAAAGAGAACCGGGGGGACGCAAAAAAGTGAGGGGAAAAAAGAACAAAATTTTCGGGGGGAAACCTTTAAGGGTTGGGACCCAAATTTTTTTGGGGGGGGCCAAACCAAGGGGATTAAAAGGGGGGTTTCCGGTGGGAAAAAACGGGGTCTTTGAACAAAAAGGGGTTGTTTTTTCCTTTTTTTAATACCCCCCCCCCCTCTTTTTTTCCCCCCCCCGAGGGTTAACCTTTTGCCTTTTACCAAAGTCAATTTCCACCCCTTCCCGTTTTTGTCCAATTTCCCCCATGAGTTTACCAAAAAAAACATGGGTCCCAAAAGGGCAAAAACCCGCTATGGCCCCCAAAACCAGGGCTTTAAATTTTTGATCAACCTGTATCCCCTCTAATTTTGTAAGTAGATCTGCTGTGTCCCTCAGGTAAGATGGTAATGCGACAACAAAATCCTTAAGGACCCGATCTATATATACTCCTACATTTTGTTTCAATGAGTCGATACCCGAGACTATCGGGCGTCCTTTTAGAGGGTTTGAAGATAAAGGAAAGGTAACTCAGGCAATGTCAATGCAGCTCTTATAATGGGCAGAGTCTCTTGCAGGCTAAATGGAATGAAAGGGGATAGAACATGATAACAATCTGTGTATATCTTGTGGGGGGGTCAGCTCCATCACAGGGACCACAGACACAAATGCGTTCTCTTTAAACGGGTTTTTATTTAATACAAAAGTCCAGAACATAAACAGCTTTTCTTCAGCAGAGTTATAACAGGACCTTGCTTCAGGCAGTAACAAAAACATAAACAGGTTCAGCTCATCATAGACAAACGTAGCAGCACGTACACAGGATATAAGTCCAGCTCTCAGAGAGCTTGTACATGGAGGATCCATCCTCTCACACTCCTCGCTTGGAGTGGCGTACCACACCCAGGACACCTGACCCTCTGGCTTTATAGGCCAAGGAAAACCTGGGGTGGATATGTGGGAGCAGTCCCCCACCCTGCTCTAAGACTGCTCCAGTAAAAGCCAGACCCGGAATCACTGCTTAAAGCAGTGATGAAAAAAATATACAAGTTGTCTGCAACCTAAGGTTGCGGACCTATTTCTCTGGCTCACTCACCGCAGCCCTAAGGTGCGGTGGCACATATCGGCCCTCTATGACAAGGCCTTGTGCTTTGTCACATACCCCCCCCCCCCTCTGTCCAAAGTCGAGGGACTGGGCACTTTTGCTCACCAGACAATGCACCCTTGACAACGTGTCTGCATTCCCATGCAGTTTACCAGGCCTATGCTCAACCTTGAAGGCAAAATCCTGCAATGCCAGAAACCAGCGCGTTATTCTGGCATTGTACCCTTTTTTTAACCGCAACCATTTTAATGGCGCATGATCAGAGACTAGTGTGACCGTCTACCCAGCAGATAATACCTGAGTGCGTCCAACGCCCACTTGATGGCTAGGCACTCCTTGTCCACAATGGAGTAGTTTTTCTCTGCCGGGGATAGTTTGCAGCTAAGATACATTACTGAGTGTTCATCACCATTTATGTCCTGGGACAATACTGCACCAAGCCCTACATAAGACGCATCAGTCTGTACTATGAACTCCTTAGCGAAGTTCGGAGCTACCAGGACTGGTTGGTAACACAAGGCCCGCTTCTGTTCACAAAAGGCTTTTTCGGCCTCGGGAGACCTCCTAACCATCACACTCTGGGACCCTTTTGTGAGTTCGGTTAGAGGGGCGGCCATTGTGGCAAAGTCCGGCACAAACCGGCGGTAGTACCCTACAATGCCCAAAAATGCCCTTACCTGCTTTTTTGTGAGTGGGCGTGGCCACCCTTGGATGGCTTCAACCTTGTTGATCTGCGGTTTGATTAAGCCCCTTCCCACAATGTACCCCAAGTACTTGGCCTCCTCCATACCCACCGCACATTTCGTAGGGTTGATGGTAAACCCTGCTCTCCTTAGGGCATCTATGATGGCCTGCAGTATCCCTAGAAGACTTTCCCATTCCTGACTGAAGATGACAATATCATCTAGGTACGCTGCAGCATATTTCCTATGGGGGACCAGTATTCGATCCATAGCCCTTTGGAAGGTGGCAGGGGCTCCCTGCAGGCCAAATTTCATCCTGGTGTATTGGTAGGATCCCTCATAGGTAGAGAAGGCAGTCTTCTCCTTGGCTTCCTCTGATAGGGGAATTTGCCAGTACTCCGTGGTAAGGTCTAACGTGGTGATGTAGCGGGCCGGCCCTAGCCTTTCAATAAGTTCGTCTACCCGTGGCATCGGGTGGGCGTCCACCTTAGATACCTCGTTGAGCTACCGATAATCATTGCAGAAGCGCCATTCTCCGATAGGTTTTGGCACCAAAACTATGGGGCTTGATCACCCACTTTTAGATGCTTCAATGACCCCTAATTTTAACATCCGTTCCAACTTTTGGGAAACCACCTGTCTTCGGGCCTCAGGGATTCTATATGGTTTTACATTAACCCTTACGTGAGGTTCCGTGACAATCTCGTGCTCAATCACGGAGGTGAGACCAGGTAGATCCGAGAACATATCTTTGGTCTGCTCTAACAGCTCCCTGCACTGCTGCTTCTGCGAGGGGGAGAGTTTGTCAGCATTGGTGACATCTTGGAAGCCAACCATGGACTGGGTAAGAAGACATGGGGTACCTGTCCTGTCCCTATCTTTCCAGGGCTTGATGAGGTTTACTTGATACACCTGGATGGGCTTCCTTTTACCCGGTTGGTGTATCTTGTAGTTCACCTCATTAACTTTTTTGAGGACCTCAAATGGACCCTGCCACTTTGCGAGGAACTTACTTTCCACCATGGGTACAAGGACAAGTACCCTATCACCGGGGCGGAACTGTCTGATCCGGGCCGTTCTATTGTACACCCTACTTTGGGCTTCCTGAGCCTGAAGAAGATGCCCCTTAACTATGGACATGACCCTGGCTATTCTCTCCTGCATTTGAGCCACGTGCTCAATGATGCTCTTGTATGGCGTGGCCTCCCTTTCCCAGGTCTCCTTTGCTACATCCAGTAAACCCCGAGGATGTCGCCCGTAGAGCAGTTCAAAGGGTGAATACCCTGTTAAAGTCTAAGGGACTTCTCTTATAGAGAACAGCAGGTAAGGTATTAAACAGTCCCAATCCCGGCCATCCTTTTTTACAACCTTCCTGAGTATGGCCTTCAGTGTTTTATTGAAGTGTTCTATTAGCCCATCAGTTTGCGGATGATACACTAACCGGATGATACACTGACGTCCGTAGCTGCTTTATGCTCAGGACCTTGCACAGCTCTTTCTTAACCCGGGACATGAAGGATGTTCCCTGATCGGTCAGGATTTCTTTTGGCAGGCCTGTCCTAGAAAAAATGTGCACCAGCTCTCGGGCAATAGATTTCGAGGAGGAATTTCTTAGGGGTACTGCTTCCGGGTACCGTGTAGCGTAATCTAGTATCACCAAAATATATTGGTGACCCCTAGCTGATTTTACCAGTGGGCCTACCAGATCCATTGCTATCCACTCGAAGGGGGTCTCTATCATTGGCAGAGGTACTAATGGGCTCCGGAAATGCGACACTGGGGCGGTCAATTGGCAAGTGGGACAGGACTGGCAAAAATCCAATATTTCCCGATGACATCCTGGCCAATAAAATCTTTGTAAGATTCGCTCCCGGGTCTTATCTACCCCCAAATGTCCCCCCAACACGTGAGCATGGGCTACATCTAATACCATCTGTCGGTAGGGCCCTGGTACCAGCAGTTGTTCCACCACCTCCTCTCTCCCTTTAGTTACCCGATACAGTAGATCGTTAACCATGGCGAAGTGCGGAAACCTGTGACCTGCCCCTGGTTCTTGGGGAACACCATTTATCATTGTGACATTTTCTAGGGCGGTTTTCAATGTCAGGTCCCTGAGCTGGGCTGTCCCAAAATTTTCCAGGGACACCTCCAGATCAGACGAGATTCACCCCCAAACGGGCGAGGATTTCCGCCTTTAGCTTGCCGTAGATTTCGGCGTCTTGCGGCGAAAGATCAAAATAGGCCTTCTGCGGCTCCCCAGAAAGGTATGGCACCAGGACTTCCGCCCATTGCTCGGTGGGAAGTCTTTCCCTCTCTGCCACCCTCTCAAAGATGGTTAAGAATGCCTCTACGTCGTCTTCAGGTGTCATCTTTTGAAGCGCCTCTCTCACCGACTTTCGGACTCTGGCGTTGTCATCTGCCGGTTCCTCCTTCTTTGGAGCGGTCTTTGTCAGCGCGGCCAGTTGACGGTCCAGGAGCTGATTGGTCTCCCTTTGGGCCTGCATGGCCTCCGTGTGTGCCCTCTGCTGCTGAGCGCTGATCTGCTGCTGCTGGAGATTGACTCGCACCAGTTGCTTGATAAGCTCATCCATGCTGGGAGCACCTGTTTGCGCTGCTGCCACCGCTTTAACCCAGGACATGCACAGTCTTTATTTGCCCTCTGTGACTTTTCCAGGAGTGTGTGACTGCCCGCATCCGCCACCACTTCTGGGGGGGTCAGCTCCGTCACAGGGACCACAGACACAAATGCGTTCTCTTTAAACGGGTTTTTATTTAACACAAGTGTCCAGAACATAAACAGCTTTTCTTCAGCAGAGGTATAACAGAACTTAAACAGGACCTTGCTTCAGGCAGTAACGAAAACATAAACAGGTTCAGCTCACCATAGACAAACGTAGCAGCACGTACACAGGATATAAGTCCAGCTCTCAGAGAGCTTGTACATGGAGCATCCTTCCTCTCACACTCCTCGCTTGGAGTGGCGTACCACACCCAGGACACCTGACCCCCTGGCTTTATAGGCCAAGGAAAACCTGGGGTGGATATGTGGGAGCAGTCCCTCACCCTGCTCTAAGACTGCTCCAGTAAAAGCCAGACCCGGAATCACTGCTTAAAGCAGTGATGAAAAAAATATACAAGTTGTCTGCAACCTAAGGTTGCACACCTATTTCTCTGGCACACTCCACCGAAGCCCTAAGGTGCGGTGGCACATATCGGCCCTCTATGACAAGGCCTTGTGCTTTGTCACTATATATATTTATATATATATGAGAAAAAAAACCACGGCACTCCAGAATGGTTTCAAGTAACAAGGTGGTTTATTCACCCATGCTCAATGAGCGACGTTTCAGCTCCCTCACGGAGCCTTTTTCAACCCCTGGGGACAGAGCAAGTGTTTGCACACATAGTGCAGCAGATGGGGTAGGGACAACTGTAGCAACCACTGGAGGGGCCCTGGCCACAGCCACTCTAGTGGAGCTATCCCAGGCAACATTAACATAGGTGATGGGGTTATAAATGGTGACACTTGGGGTTGGTGATACCTGCTCAATAACCTCCACTATCACTTCTCCGACTGCACCGCTGCTCTCCAGAACAGACACTTCTGGGCTGGTAGCTAGTGTTGAGCGATTACGTTGGCTATCGACATCGGGCGATAGTCGATAGTCAGCCACCATCGATAAGGTTTTTCGATAGTCGATAGTCGATCATCTCCGATGACCATTAAAGTCTATGGGAGAGCAACAACACCTTCATTCTTACACCAAAACAGGGCTGGAGAAGCTGGAATTAACAGCCACAACAGTCAAATGGATACCTGCTACATCTTAGGCACAACACTTAGGCTATAAAAGCCACAGAAAAAAGTCACACACCATTCACTATCCCTGTCTTGTACCACAGCATGACCCTTAAACCTGCATCACCCACAAATTAAAAGTGCCAGAAGGCAGTATTATTTGAACCATCATTTTACTTGAACTGGACATTGAATATCCCTGTCCAGGAAACGAAGCATGACCCTAAAACCTGCATGACCACAGATTAAAAAGTGCCGGAAGAAAGTAGTCTTTGGACCACCATTTTAGTTGAACTGGACATTGACAAACCTGTCCTGGACCGCACATGACCCTTAAACCTGTTGACCC